>NW_021026946.1:605783-739681 GCF_004153795.1 Camellia sinensis | reverse complement strand
TTTTGGGTACGTGGGAAGTGATTAGGCTCACAATGGGTTTGTCTCGCTTGATAGAGACTTAGATGTAGTATCATATGCTATGTAACATGTTTATGTGACTATTTGGGTATGGGATTTAGTTTCTAGGATGTTGATTGGTGACTTGGGTTTCTGTGAGTCTTGTTGGAAAAGCACTTGATCAATGCTGTTTCTAACCGGAACTCTAGTAACGCCTCGGAACTATCATTATCCGGAAATGAAATTCGTAAGTGCTTATGTGTTTATGTGCTTACGTGGAATGAATTACAGTCGTCCATCGTGTTAGGACGCTAGTGAGATAGTTTCGGCACCCTTGTTGTTGTACTAATACCTTTGTTACTTTTACTAGGATGCCTAGACGAGGGAGATGTGATTTCCCTCCTTTCGCTCGGGAAGAGTTACGGAAACAGTTTGTGGAGTTACGCCAAGGTACCACACCTTTGGTACGGTTTGAAAGATGGTTTGCTAACCTGTCGAGGTTTGCTCCAGAATTGGTGGAGACGGAGGAATTGCGTTGTTCAGAGTTTGAGAGTAGGCTGTGTGACGACATCCGAGAAAGGATTGTTGGATCTTGGCATAGGAGCTATAGTGCGCTTGTTGAGGTTATGACTCATGTGGAGGCAGCGGTGCTAGCTATGGGCCAAAATAGGGAGGAGGCCATTTCAGCGACTCCCATGACTCAGAGTGTTGGTAGGCCTTTTAAGAGGCAGAAGGGTTTTAATCCACAACAATTTCAGAGAGCTCAGTCTGGCTCTATTTTTCCAGTGCCGAGTCTAGGTTTGGGAAAGGGTGAACGTAAGGTTGTCACTTGTTTCAAATGTGGTCAACTGGGCCACAAGTCCCCAGCTTGCCCACAGAGGAAGAGGGCAGGGTTGGCAGTTCGACCAGTAACTGCCCCACCAAAATCATCTAGCCAGTCAGGTTTTGGGTCGATCGAGTGTTCAGTGAGGAAGCAGTTGTTGGGGTCTCCATCAGCTCAGACTTTGAACCAGTCTCGTGCTCAGGAGCCGTTTACTTGTTGGGTGTGTAATCAGCCGGGTCATATCAGACGTTTCTGTACTCAGCTAGGGGCTTCTTTGGGGGTTTTACAACCTAGTTGGGTCCAACCTTATTTGACTGGACAGGGGCAACATCGTTTTATGGGACAATCAGGCCAGATTTTGAGGGCCTCAGGAGAGTCAAGTTCCCAAGCCCTAGTTGGGGAAGTTCACAGTTGTTCCAAGTGTGGCCGGTTGGGGCACATCAGTAGTTCTTGTCTGTGGCTTGTAAGCTCATAGGATATCTTGGGTCTGAGGATGACCAACCTTAGCGGTCCAGTAAGGGACGGTAATGGTGGTAATACCGATGGGGTGGTTTTGTTTTGACTAATCCGTTTTGTAATCATTGGGTTCTGTTGTGTAACCAATGTGTTTTGGAATCGTCAGAACATCAAGGTTGTTTGTTTCTATATATATATATATATATAGTTATGTGTGTCTGTGCTTATCTATTTTCTTGAAATGGGCATATTAGAGCATGTTGTGAATCTAAAAGTTTTATGAATGTAATAAGTTGTTGTGAGACCATAAGATTTTTAGTAATAATGCATTTGTATGCGTGTGATTGGTTTGGGAAAAATCAGGGCTAATGAGCCATGTTTTCAAATTTGGAAGGATTACTGAGGGATGCGTACCTTAATCAGGATAACTAAGGGGCGAGAACAGTTATACTTGCCGGGTGTTCGGAATTTCATTAGTGCTATCTAATTGATCTTATGTGCGTGAAAGTGATGTTGGTCTACTGTCGTGGGAATTCCTCGAGGGGATGTGAAGTGTGAGATTAATGCTAGGTATAGTATATATTTAACTTGGTGTTTTACCGGGGGGGGGGGCATAGTGCATAATCTTGTTAGGAATAGACTTGTACCTTCAGGGTAGGTAACGTTGCCGAACCTACATTTGTACTGATTGGTCGTTTCGATTGAGGGAGTGTTAGTCCCTATATGGGGTTGTGGTTGTTGTCACCGGGGAGTGGTGTGTTGTGAGCAGCTGGTGCTATATCTCGGGTAGTAGTATATCGGTGTCTCCTAAGTTTTCGGGCTCCTTTATTGTGATCGAATGCGATAGGTTTGTACCTTAGCACTGGTTAGGTCAGGAGATACTATCGGAAGGGTTGATTGGGCGTATAGCCTGCGGTTAGGGTGTGACCCGTGGATGGAGTCACAATGGCATGGTGTTTGTGGATGAAGGTGCTATGTTTGCTGGTGTTCGGTACGAACGGTTACTTGGTAGTGTTAAATGTCGTGGTGTAGCAAACCCTGTCAGTTAACTCGGTATGAGGGAAGGGGTACGTAAATTCTGTTACTTCGAGTTCAGTCGACATGGTGAGTGAAATCTCTAAATGAGGAAATTTTGTATAGTGCGGTGTGTGATAGCGCGTGGTTCGTATGTTGTTAGTAGATGATGTGTAGAAGGGGATCACTCTTAGGGAATCCCAGGCGAATGCCTTGGTAAGGCTATGGTGTGGTTACTGATGAAATCGCGTGGTTTGAGGTTTGGTAAAGCTAGGTCACTTTGATATAAGTATCCGTCATCCAGTTTGGATAGTGGTAGTACAAGTGTGGAAGTAAGGTTGTGTAGAGTGAGTGAGGCACTCTGCTAGAGTCGTTTTGACTCGTTTGGTCCTTGTTTCTGCATTGTAAGGCACGGGGGTGTGCAAAGTTATCCTTTATGTTGTTGTATTGTTGGGAGTTTCAAACGTTTAGGAGTCCCTATCGTGAAAGTACTGTTTTTGGGGATTGCGTCATCACTGTGAGTATGGTGGGTTTTGTGGGTTGGTTATGTTGTGATTCGCTTGAGGGACATTGAGTACTCTTCGTAAACTAAAATGATTTTGAATCGAAACGTGAGTTTGCAATCCTTGTTTTCAGAAAATAAGTTGAGGAGAATCTCTAAGTTCGGCTGTGGCCAGTTGTAACGCCCTCAAAATAATAACATAAAACCCATCACTTAAGACATGCATTGATACAAGAGAAATCAACACTTTCATTCATCAGAGTAGTTCTTACAGCAGCATTACACGTTAACAACAATAATAAATGCCCTACGGGCTTACAGCTTTCCAAGTCAACACTTGGTTACAAGAAAATAGAGTACTAACTCAAATGTATATTAAGCCCTTGGCTTGAAATTACATGCATTACATCAAAGGAACAAACAACAAAAGTCCGCCAGTCCCCAAGCCTCTCAAGCTACGTCCCCGGAGGTGGCAAGTTACCTGTACCTGAAAATGATGTCCCCATATAGGGTGAGCCACAGCCCAGTAGAATTATACTAAACCAACTATGAACAATGAGTAAGAGATTAGCAACTGATAGATGGTCAACACTTACACTTTCATTTACATCTTATTATAATTCCATGACGGTCAAGTCTATGCTACAATTTACCTTCCATTTCTTATTCAACTTTGAGTTTGGAAACAAGGCTCAGTACTCTGGCCCAAACATTTGATGAGATCATAGTTTCACCACTAGAACACTTTTGAAGTTCAAGGTGGATACACATTTTGGTGTTGATTCAATAACACATAAACTACTTCCATACTTCACAAACGATGATGATATACATTTTAGTGCTATATCAAATTAAACAAACTTTTCAATAGATAAGCATATGAGCTATATCACTACCACAACAGATAAGCATATGAGCTATATTAGTACTTCAACAAATAAGCATATGAGCTATATTCAATACTACAACAGATAAGCATATGAGCTGTATCAACATTCCAATAGATAAGCATATGAGCTGTATCAACACTTCAATAGATAAGCATATGAGCTGTATCAACACTTCCATGGGTGAGCATATGAGCTGCATCCCTAGGTCCATCCCCCATCTTCCCTTAACCATTAACCGGTTTAGAGGTACATCCCCCATCTTCCCCTAAACCATTAACCGGTTTAGAGGTACATCCCCCATCTTCCCCTAAACCGTGGAGTACATCCTCCATCTCCTCTCATACACAAGTAATGCATATAAACACAGAATCACATACGCAATCAATCAATACATAAAGTTAATGTATTCTATCAACTGTCTACACATAATGCATACAAACACATTGGCCATATGCACAATCAACCAACACGTAAAGTTAATGTATTCTATCAACCGTCATACTCTATGACACATCCAATTGATTAGTTTTAGTTTGCCTAATCATCATGCATTGTCTACAACAATCAACACTACCCTCCACCGGTAGCCCAAAGCAATTATTTCTAAGCAGGAAATAAATGCACAAGCTGATAATATATCAACATTTCAATTAGGTGAGCAATAAATGATCTAACTATACCCTTTAGTCTCATACATTCCCAATTTCAACATTTCCAATTCAATTCCTCATTTCCTTTAATTAATTTTATGCATTAATTAATTAAAACAATTAGGGCAAATTACCTTAATTAACAAAACAACTCTAAGGTTCCATTTTCATATGAACAATTACAATAGCATCCCCTTGTCCTAGTCACATTAGAGAAATTCATGGCTTCAGAATTTCAATCTTTGGAGTTGCAGACGTACTTTGATAAGAAGAGGGAGGAAAAATTTACTTTGCCCTTTGCCTAACCATCATTGTTTTGAGTGATGATGATGAAGATAAGGATGAAGTTTGTTCAAAAGTTAGAGAAGGGAATTGTATCAGATCTCCTATTTGTATGCCTGACTCCCCAGAGTATACACCAACTTCTTCGGAGTACACACTAGCTTCTTCAAAGTACACACCAGCCTCACCAGTTAGGGAAGGAGATTGTATCACATCTCCTATTTGTATACCTGACTCCCCATAGTATACGCCAGCTTCTTCGCAGTATACACCAACTTCTCTAAAGTACATACCAGCTTCACCTATATATCCTTCAGAAGCCTTTTCTCCAGAATATTCTCTAATTCCACCAATGTACTATCAAAACACTCTACAATATGTAAGGGGAACAAAACAAGGAGATATTGGGTGTGTAACGCCCTCAAAAAAAAGACATTAAACCCATCCATATAGAGACATGCATTGATACATAAAAGGTCCACATTCATCTATTCATCAGAGTATTTCATTACAAAAGTATTACATGATTACAACACCGGTTTAGAGGTACATCCCCCATCTTCCCCTAAACCGTGGAGTACATCCCCCATCTCCTCCCATACACAAGTAATGCATATAAACACAGAATCACATACGCAATCAATCAATACATAAAGTTAATGTATTCTATCAACTGTCTACACATAATGCATACAAACACATTGGCCATATGCACAATCAACCAACACATAAAGTTAATGTATTCTATCAACCGTCATACTCTATGACACATCCAATTAATTAGTTTTAGTTTGCCTAATTATCATGCATTGTCTACAACAATCAACACTACCCTCCACCGGTAGCCCAAAGCAATTATTTCTAAGCAGGAAATAAATGCACAAGCAGATAATATATCAACATCTCAATCAGGTGAGCAATAAATGATCTAACTACACCCTTTAGTCTCATACATTCCCAATTTCAACATTTCCAATTCAATTCCTCATTTCCTTTAATTAATTATATGCATTAATTAATTAAAACAATTAGGGAAAATTACCTTAATTAACAAAACAACTCTAAGGTTCCATTTTCATTCACAACCCATCATCCAACTCATGTTTACACCAAACTTGTATATAGGTTTATTTCAAACAAAACCCCAACTGTTGTAAAATTACACAAAAGGCCCAAGCGTTCTTGAATCTACCCAACGACACCCAACATATCAAAATGCTAAAATTCAAAGACAAAGCTCATAAGATGGAGTAGGTTATCCCTACCTCAAATAATGGGACCCAACGAAGGAGGTGAAGAAACGAAAATGCTCCAAATCCCGAAATTTTCAGATTAAAAGATAGCCCTCGACGATCAACACAACATTTGTAAAGGCCCAAAGTGAGAAAACAACTCCTACTAGATCAATCCTAAGAGAGAAGTTAGGGTTTTAGTGAGAGGAACTCTCAAAATAGCTTTTTGGAAAAGTAAGAGAGAGAAAGGATGTTGAAAAGTGAACAAAAAGGTCGGATCTCGGCTTTATATAAAAGTCGCCCCGCTCGAGCGCCAAACTCCCCGCTCGAGCGTCCAATTCCCCGCTCGAGCGGCAGATGTACGCTCCCAGAACTTTTACAGACATGGTTCCTGCTTGAGCGTCAAACACAAACTCCCGCTCGAGCGGCCAATCCTCCGCTCGAGCGTCTACCACTGCAGACGAAATACTGGATGGGTGATTTCCCCGCTCGAGCGCCAACACCCCCGCTCGAGCAGACAAGCAACAATAGAGTCCCGCTCAGGCGTCAAAAGCGCCGCTCGAGCTGAGAAACCAAAAACTGGGCAAAGATCTTATGTTTTAAAACACAACCAACTAATTCCCAACTTGCCCAACACGACCCAAAGCTCGAATACTAAGAGGAAGGGATGGAAAGAGGATAAGACAACGGCACTCTTACGAAATCGAATCCAGATTATAGTTAAACACGAAAGGGAAAGCTGGGATCGCTATACCAGTTGTAAGTGGCGTGCTCAAGTAGTGACGGTATAAGTCTGTATACCTTTGAAAAAAAAAAACCCGAGTGCTTTGAAACAAACGGAGTAATAAGACAGATTCTTTAACCTGAATGGAATATTTTATAGGAAGTTAGGTGTGACCTAGTCTGAGTTGCTGGTTACATGTTGTGTGCCTTTGGTAAGACCTTGAAATTTTCGGGTGTAAATGGGCCGTAATGTTGTTCCTTACCCTTGCTTCGTCTTGCGTTCCTGTTTTGTGAAAGTCGACTGGAAGCCTTTTGTACAAATGATTTCATATTTCATAAGTTGGGGTAGTAAGTACTAAATACTGGTTTGAGTATTGTCGGTAGTCGAGACATAGTGGATGTCTTAGAACACTGTAGTTGTTGCGTGTGACTTACTATTATCATTGTTATCGGGTCTTGGAGGACGGGACCCTTCCAATAAATGAGGTGTTGTGGAAACGTAACGGGTTGAGGAAAACCACTTCGGTAATTGAATTTCAGGTCCGAGAGAAATATCCAAATCTATTTGTGGATGTTTGAGCGTGTGTTGTACTCGTGTTGTTTTGTTAAAATTTTAGAGAGCATTGAATATGTCTTAAGTTGAAAAACATTGCATATGTTTTTGGTTCATGGAAGTATTTTGAAACTTGCCTTGAAATGAAAGTTTAATGTAACATTGCATATGCTGAATGTATTGTAGAACTAGAAATGTATCATGAGCATTGACTATGATATGAAATTGCAAATCATGTATATTGGAAATTGTTGGATTTGAAAGAAATGCATGAGGGTAATACATATTGTAATGTATACTGTAGGTTGTCTCTTGAATAGAGATGAAGTGACCGGTAATGGGTTAGGTTGTTGAATATTGAATGGTAATATTGTTGAGGAATTTCAATGTGAAGTCTTTGCCAAACAAATTGTGGATGGTTATGTGTTATGAGCAACACCATGTTTATGAAAAATATTTACCAAACTTTTGAGCTTCGTATGAAAAATGCAAAAAAAAATTAAAAAAAAAAAAAAAAAAAATTCTTCAGAATGCCAACGTTGAAAATTTGATTTTTCTTTGAGAAATGCCTCATGAGCAAGAGAATAATTTCCCTTATATTTATAGAAAAGATGTGCATTGGTTGTTTTATTTGGAATTTAAAATTATTGAGAAGTGACTTAGCTGGGGGCACTAGTCAGGTGTTTTGGTGATTTATCTCGGGAAGAGTTTGGTTTTGTTGAGGTCTTTTGTGCCTGAGTGTTGTCTATGGAACGTGTTGCCTTAGTTAGTCCTTTCTTTTGTGAGAGTTAACTACAAATCTGTTGAGAGAATAGTTTCTTCCCTAAGTGCTTGGGTGTTGAGTGCTTTGTGGTCGATTGACCTTGTAATTGTGTTGTTTTCTTAATTTCGGGGACGAAATTCTTGAAGGGGGGAGGTTATAGCGATCCCAGGTTTGTCCCCTTTATGTACAGTGTTCCGGACTTAAGTTCCGTGGAGTTGGTGGTTGTATGTCTTGTTGTCATCCTTTAATTCCATATGTCTGAGTTTTAAGATGTGTTGGGCGTGTTTCGAACAGATTGGTTGAGCCTTAGTCCCTTTTCTTATTGCCCAGAGTTTTGATGGTACGCTCGAGCGAGTACCTTTGCGCTCGAGCGGAGTTGGATTTTTGGTTGTCCGCTCGAGCGGGACATTTCACGCTCGAGCGGAGTTTTCACACTTCCAGTATCTGTGCCTCTGCAAAACTTCTGCAAATGTGTTTTTCAAGCTCGAGCGGGTTTCCTTACGCTCGAGCGGGTCACGCTCGAGTGGATATGTTGGCGCTCGAGCGGGGTGTTCATTGTCTGTGAAAGTTCTGAGAGGGGGTAATCTATGCTCGAGCGGACTGGTTTTCGCGCTCGAGCAGATGTATTTTGTTTTTGTGTCTTGGAGCTCGAGCGGGACTTATTGCGCTCGAGCGGGTCCAGTTTTTGTGTTTGACGCTCGAGCGTTCTATTATCCGCTCGAGCGGGTCATGCGTATATCAGTTGGCAGCTGGGGATTTTTGAATCACTTTTCACTTTTCTTTTCTCTCTCTTACTTTCCCAAAATATCTTTTGAGAGCTCTTCTCTCTAGAATCTCCTTTCTCTCTTAGGATTGATCTAGTTAGAGTGTTCTCCTATCCTTTGGCCTTTACAAAAAATGTGTTGATCGTCGAGGGCCACGTTTTGATCAGAAAAGTTTGGAGTTTGGAGCACTTTGAGTTTGGTCCTCTCCTCCGTTTGAGCTCTAACTTCGAGGTAGGGATATCCTACTCCATCTTATGAGCTTTGTCTTTAAATTTTAGTATTTCGATGTGTTGGGGGTCGTTGGGTAATTTTGAGAAAGTTTGGGGTCTTTGTGTAATTTTCAAAAGATGGGATTTCAAACATATAAACCCTTATGTATGTAATGCATTGGAAGATGGACTTGGTGTTGGAATATTGACGAAGAATGGAACTTTAGGGTTGGTAGTGTAAATACGGGAAAAAGCCCTAATTGTTATGATAAATTAATTTGTATAATTAATTTAGGAAAATGAGAAATTGAATAGGAAATATTCAGATTGGAAAGGTACGGGATCAAAGAGTGTAGTTGGATTAATTTATCGCTCACCTAGACAAAATGTTGATATTTTATCCATTTTGTGCATTTATTTTTTGTTTAGAAATAACTGATTTGGACTATCGGTGGAGGATAGTCTTGATTGTTGTAGACAATGCATGATGACTAGATAAATTAAAACTAATCAATTGAGTATGCTATCGAGTATGGTGGTTGGTATAATACAACAAAATTTTGTATTGATTGATTGAACTTGTATATGATAATTGCTTATACACATTGTTTTGTGTGGGAGAAGATGGGGGATGTACTCCACGGTTTATTGGAAGATAGGGAATGGACCTCTAAACCGGATTTTGTGTGACATTGATACAGCACTGCAATGTGTATCAAGTGTGGATTATAGAAGTGTTTGTTTGATTTCATATAGCGCTAAAATGTATATCATTATCATTTGTGAAGTATGAAAGTGGTATTATGTGTTATTGATACAGCACCAAAATGTGTATCCATAATGAATTTCGAAAGTATTTTGGTGATGAGTTATAATCTCATTAAATTATTTGGCCAGACTCTGAGCCTTGTTCTCAAACTTGATGACGAATAAGGAATGAAAGGTGAAATATAGCATGGGCATGATTGTCATGAAACTGTAATTTGACATAAGTTGGAATATAAGTGGGGACCATCAATTGAATGTTATTATTTTAGTCATTGTTTATAGTTGGTTTAGTATATTTCTACTGGGCTGTGGCTCACCTCTTATGTGACTTCATTTTCAGGTACCGACGGTATGCCACCTCCAAGAACATAGCTTGGAAGGCTAGAGGCAGACAGACTATTTTGTTGTTTTGTTTTCTTTGGATGTATTTCATGTAAATTCAAGCCAAGGGCTCAATATGTATTTGAATTAGTACTCTCATTTTGTAACCAAGTGTTGACTTGGAAAGTTGTAAGCCTATAGGGCAGTTATTTTTGTTGTCAACGTGTAATACATTTCGTAAGGATACTCTGATGATTGTAATATAATATCTTTTTTCCTATAACTTGACTGTATGTTATTGATGGGTCTTATGTATTTTTTTGAGGGCGTTACAGACATAGTAAATTGTCCTCAATTGATTGGTCAAAACTTTTATTCAGTAGTGAACAAACAATAATGAATTTAAAAGTTGTTAAATTAAGGTAGTCTGTGAGTGTGGCTTGGGGCCGATTTGATTGAGTATTTGAATTGCACAGAGTATTTAATTTCAACTGTGATTGATTTGGGTTGGATTAGATTATTGTCACTTTTTATAAATTGAAAGTTAATAATCAAAAAGCAAAAGTTAAAAATATTTTTCACTTAACTTTCAGATAATTAATTTTTTTAACTTATTTAAGTTATTTTTATTCTATTAAGTTGTCGATAAAAATTGTACTAAATAATTTGACACTGGTTTTATAATAAAAATAAATCTATAACCATTTCAGATAAATTGCACTAGATAGTCTTTTTATATTGAGAAGTGTTTTCAGCCACATGTTATTCGCTAGGTGCCTTATTCCTTTAGTCTTAATCCAGTAGTTTGCTTTGCTTCTTATCTTTTGTCACCAATAGTTTGTTTGGATTTTATCAAATCTGACCCCTTTTTTTTTGTATGGTTTTTTTTTTTAACGGTTTTTTTTTCTTCTTTAGTCTTCTATGAGGAATCACATGTATGTTAAACATGAAAAAGGTGTTGAAGTGTGAATGTGACAATTGCTAATAGTTAGTTTGATAATTACAGGTGAATTGGGGGTGACATTGATGCTTTTTATCAAGAAAAGTTATATTGAAATTTTTTTTATGTTCAATTCCTCTTAATTCATAATTATTGATTTCCCTATTTCTCATACGTATTTTGATATGATTTTTCTATTATGATTTCTTGTAACTAGTTTTTTAAAACGAATTCAGTCATTGGAGTATTTTTTTGCAAGTGACTTATCCGTATTTAAAATGTTGGAATTGTGTTGCTTCTCTTTATGAGAAACAAGGAATTGTGTCAGTGGTTGTCTCTTTCATTCTAAACTAGTCTTCTTTTTTAATAAACTAGAATGATTGCTTTTTTGTACCAAATTGTTGATTCAACATTTCACAAAGGCATTGAAATTTAAGTGTTACCTAGTTATGATACTAATTTAGAAATATTCTTTTATTGAAAGTTATCCCATATATGTGCCAGTTTAACTTGGATATCTTTGCTTGTGCCATTTTGACATGGATATCTTTGCCGGTAGTGCTATGCGCATCAATTGGTATACCAATTAGTGTACCAATATATCCTATAACTGTTGGAACAATCTTCTGTGTAAATAAAATAAATTGAAAGTAAATCAAACAAAATAAAATAAATAACTTACAGAATTTATTTTATCGAATTGAATGAAAATTTAAAGACCAAGTCGAGTGTGTGACATTTTGTCCTTAAGACAGATTCGCCCCGCTACGGTGCTTACGGTTATGTGGCGTCTATCTCCTAGGATACAATGATCTTCACAAATTTATAGTAGCACTCCAAACAAATTTGCCCGGTGAACTAGAACCTTGTGTTCTATACTCTCTTTAATTTTCCTAAAGACTAATATGAAGAATTTATGCAAACAGATAAAATCTAGATAGTAAGAAAATATTTTCAGACTGATTTTTTGGATCCCCAAACTGCTAGAATTAAACTGGTATATATAGGCAAAAAATCTGTCCGAACAGGTGCTAATTTGAAGTGAACAGATGCACTTTTAAATTGGACAGGTGCAAGCACTATTCAAACAGATAACTGGTGGAATAGTTGATCTGTCCAAATTATATGAACCTGTTTGGACTCTTAATAAATATGTCCAATTCAAAATGGTAGTTTTAAAACTATTTTTAGAGCAGTTTAAACTGTTGGAATATTTAGATAGGAAAAGGTTTGTTTTGACAAAAAATTTAAATTCAAATTTGAATTAAATTCCTGCAATAATTTTTGAAAAAATTCAAATGAATTTTGTCCAAAAAATTAAAACAAGAACTGACCCAACCCACAACCAGCATTGCTCGGCTCGGCCAGTTGGACGAACGGACGGACGGCAGCAGTGCGCCCACTTGTGTGTGGTGGGTTGGGCTAAGGTTTCATTTGTCCATAAGTTCTTCCTTCTACAAACTTGGGGTGTCCCTTGGGACCCAACCCAAAGTTGTACACCTAGAGCTTATATACTCACAAAAGCTCTCTTCAAGTTTCAATGTGAGACAACCCATATAAAGAAACCCACATTTAATTCTTGAATTTCTTTAATTCCATGAACCCGAAAACGACGTCAAGTTCCCATTCACTCATAAATGGTTTTGACGAACCGTCTTCATCGTGTGACTTACCATGCGGCAAGGAACACATCACCTCTTCAGACCCACCCCAAAAGACTTTTGGGGCCCACTCAATTTTGGGCTCAAAGTTGGCCCCAAATATGCCTTTATAAAACCAATTTTCCAACAATCCCCCACATGAATGGAATTTGATGGAGAGTAAATACAACAACATGATCTAATTACAGAGAGTACAAAAATTAGAAATATTTTGCAAAGGATAGGTAGCTTTTGACTTTAAACCTTCCCTTGTGAGACACTATCGGATTTACTAGCTAACCAGTGAACATAATGTCTTGAACTGTTCAACCGTTTGTGTAAACCAAGACAATAAAACTCATACAATATATCCTCAGACACAGTTTAGTTCTCACTATTGTGTTCATTTTGGCCCTGAACAACCTGGTCTTTCATGAGTGCTCTAGAGAATTGTAGCCCTTCACAAATCTCATAGAATCGGCCCAGTTCACACTCACATAAGTGATTCTTATGAAGAGTATCCTGCTATACTCCACTAGGTTTACCTAGATATAAGAATCATTAAAATTTTACTTTAACCTAAAACGCTGCAAACATCACTATTTCATCATAGAAATGGGTAGGAGTTTGACTCCCCAGTGATCCTTATGAGTCATTCACAACTTGGTTGTCCCTTTGAACCTAGATCTTGGGATCTCCAGTCAACTAGGTTGGGTTGCCGTTGTGGTAACTCTTATTTAATAGGCTTAAGTCCCATTTCTCTCGATGAATTCTCAACTAACTCTCTTGCTAACTCTTTGGTTAGTGGATCTGCTATGTTGTCTTTAGACTTCACATATTCAATGGAAATAATTCCATTAGAGAGTAGTTATCTCACGGTGTTATGTCGACGATGAATGTGACGTGACTTACCGTTATACATATGACTCTGTGCTCTACCAATTGCTGATTGACTATCACAATGTATACATATAGCAGGCACCGGTTTTGGCCACATTGGAATATCTTCAAGGAAGTGGCGAAGTTATTCTACCTCTTCCCCAGCTTTGTCTAAAGCTATGAATTCTGATTCCATAGTAGACCTAACAATGCAAGTCTGTTTGGAAGATTTCCAAGATACAGCCGCCCCACCAAGAGTAAAGACATACCCACTGGTGGATTTTGAGTTTTTAGTATCTGATATCCAGTTTGCATCACAGTAACCTTCAAGTACTATTGGATATCTAGTATAATTCAGCCCAATGTTGCGAGTAAATCGAAGATATCTTAGAACCCTTATAATTGCTTTTCCAATGTTCTACTCCCAAATTACTTGTATATCTACTTAATTTACTTACTGCATAAGCTATATCTGGGCTAGTGTAGTTCATCAAGTACATTAAGCTTCCAATAATTTGGGCATACTCTAATTGAGAAATACTTTCATGTACATCCTTAGAAAGAAACAAATTAACATTCACAGGTGTTCTAGCAAGATGATCATCATCTTTGTCGAATTTGTTAAGTATTTTCTAAATGTAATGAGATTGTGATAAAGCATATCCTTCTGATGTTTTGGTAATTTTCATACCTAGAATTACATCAGCAATGCCCATGTCCTTCATGTCAAAATGTTTATTCAACATTTTCTTGGTAGTTTTAATTATGTCATTATTACTACCTATGATGAGCATATTATCCACATAAAGACATACAATGACATAACATCTGTCTGTGTTTTAATATAAACACATTTGTTACACTCATTAATTTTAAATTCATTTGACATCATTGCCTTGTCAAATTTCTCATACCATTACTTTGGCGCTTGTTTTAAACCATCTAAAGATTTACCAATTTACACACTTTCCTTTCTTTTTCTGGAACAAAAAAACCTTATGGTTGTTCCATGTAAATTTCTTCATCTAACTCACCATTTAAGAAAGCAGTTTTCACATCCATTTGATGAATTTCTAGATTGCATATAGATGCAATGCAATTAGCATTCTAATGGATGTTATTCTAGTAACCAGTGAGTATGTGTCAAAGTAATCTAAACCTTCTTTTTGTCTAAAATCTTTGACCACAAGTCTTGCCTTGTATTTGTCAATTGAACCATCCGCTTTCATTTTTCTTTTGAAAATCCACCTGTGCCCAAGATGTTTACAACCTGGTGGCAAATCTGCCAATTCCCAAGTGTGATTTTACAAGATGGATTCAACTTCACTATTGACAGCTTCTTTCCATAAAGGATCCTCGGGACTGGACATAGTCTCTTTAAAAGTTAAAGGCTCATTTTCTAACAAAAATGTTAGAAAATCTGGACCAAAGATTTTGAGATTCTAGCACGTTTACTACACCTAAGTTCCTCTTCCTCATTTTCATCTATCTCTTGCTCTTGATCGTGTTCTTGATCATTACTAGTAATAACATCAAAAGATCTTTTATTATTACTAGTCTCTTGTCCAATCTTATTCGGATACACATGTTCAAAGAAAGATGCATTCCGAGATTCAATAATAGTATTTACATGCATTTCGGAATGTTCTGATTTATGAATCAAAAATCGATATGCACTACTATTCTTGTCATAACCAATGAAAATGCAATCAACGGTTTTAGGACCTATCTTAGTCTTTTTAGGATTAGGAATAGTCACTTTAGCCAAACACCCCCACACTTTTAAGTATTTATAGGATGGTACTCTTCCATGCCACAATTCATAAGGTGTTTGATTCATTTTCTTTCGGGGTATTTTATTTAAAATATAATTAGCAGAAAGTATAGCTTCCCCCCACAAGTTCTGAGGTAATCCATAACTTATTAACATGGCATTTATCATTTCTTTTAAAGTCCTATTTTTCCTTTCAGCAATTCCATTTTGCTGAGGTGAATAAGGAGCGGTGGTTTGATGAATTATTCCATGTTCTTTACAAAACTCGCCAAAAGGTGATTCATATTCACCACCTCTATTACATCTTAGTTTTTTGATTTTCTTACCAAGTTGATTTTCAACTTCATTCTTATATTGAATGAAAGTTTCCAAAATTTCATCCTTGGTTCGAATTAAATAAACATAACTATATCTAGTATAGTCATCTATAAAAGTGATAAAATATTTTTTCCCACCTCTAGTTTGAATTGATTTTAAATCACAAATGTCACTATGAATTAATTCAAGTGGTTCCGTACTTCTTTCAATTGAATGAAAATGAGTTTTGGATAATTTTGCCTCAACACAAATTTCACATTTATGATTTGAATCAATGTCAAATTTAGGTAAACATTTCATATTAATTAATCTATGCAAAGATCCATAATTAACATGTCCAAGTCTACCATGCCATAAATTTAAAGACTCAAGCAAGTAAGAAAAATATGTATTTTTATCATAACTGAAGGTACAACGGTCATTACATTCATCTTGAAAAGGCCATCAGACATGTAACCTTTTCCTACATACATCCCATTCTTAGTAAGTACAAATTTATCACTCCCAAACACTAATCTAAACCCATTCTCACTCAACGAAGATCCGAAAATAAGATTCTTATGAATGTTCGGTACATGCAGCACATTGTTAAGAGTGAGTTCCTTTTTAGACGTCATTTTGAGAACAATCTTTCCTTGTCCTTCAACTTTGGAAGTTGAGGAGTTGCCCATAAAAAGTTGTTCACCGTTGTCCACTATAGGATAAAATGTGAACATCTTTTTTTCGGCACAAATGTGACGAGTAACACCAGAGTCCACCTACCATTCTTTAGGATTTCCGACAAGATTTCCTCGGAAACAACTGCAGAAAGATTGATGTCATCCACACCATTGGAAATATATTCCACTTCGGTCTATGGGCTTGAGCAGGCTTCTTGCTTGTTCTTCTTTTGCTTTTGCCTTTGCTATGGCAATCTTTGGCTCAATGTCCCTCTTTGTCACAGATGTAACATTTGCCATTAAACTTGTAATTTTTAGTTTCCCCTCCTTTAGAGCCTTGTGATGAACTTTCTCCAGAAGACTTCCGTTTCTTGGCTTTTGAAGTATGTTCCACTACATTTGCCTTTAACTCCATTGGATGCTTACCAGCCCGCTTCTCTGAATTGCGGTTGTCCTCCTCAATCCTCAAACGCACAATTAATTCCTCTAAAGATATTTCTTTGCGCTTGTGTTTGAGGTAGTTTTTGAATTCCTTCCAGCCTTGTGGTAATTTCTTGATTAAGGCTACAACTTGGAAGGATTCACTGAGAGACATGCCTTCTACGTGAATGTCATGCAGAATGAGTTGGAGATCTTGAACTTGGCTGATCACAGTTTTAGAATCAACCATAACAAAGTCCAGGAATTTGCTAACCACAAATTTCTTTGAACCGACATCTTCCGTTTTGTATTTTTTCTCCAAAGACTCCCAAAGTTCCTTTGCTGTCTTGATAGGACTGTAGACGTTGTATAATGTGTTGTCAAGTCCGTTCTAGATGTAGTTCCAGCAAAGGAATTCAGCATGTTTCCAGGCATCGACCGCAGCAACCATTTGCTGGTCGGTTTCATCATCTTTCAAAATAGGAGCATCCTCACGAAGAAAACGAGCCAGGTTCAAGGTTGTAAGATAGAACAACATTTTTTGTTGCCATCTTTTAAAATCAGTTCCTGAGAACTTCTCTGGCTTCTCACCGTGATTTATCGGTACTGTCACAATAGGAGAGGGGGTTGGCACAATTGCAGCCACCACACTAGTACTTGTTTGGGCATTAGTTTCAGTAGCCATAAATTCTAAATTATAAAACAAAATTAGAATTAGAATTTATACTACACAGAAAATTAATCCAAATTCACAGAATTAAATTCTGTAAAAATAAAATAAACAAGAATGTAACTTTTATTTTTCAATTAAGTTGGAAATAAAATAAAATTTTATTTAACTAAATTAATTCCACACAGAAAATTAAATTTCTGTAACAATTCAATAATTTTAAAAAAAACTAAAACATATATTTTTTTTAATTAATGAACACTTAGAAATAAATTAAGAAAACCAAAATTAATTTCTGACAAAATTCCACAAATAAATATTCTGAATTGTAAATGACACCAGTATATTACTACTAGTTGTCAAAGAAAATAGACAGTATATTACTACTATCTGTCAAACAGTATATTATTACTATTTGCTTTCTAATCAGAATATTATTTTGTAAAATCACAAGAAAAAAATTTATGTAAGAAGAAGAAAGAAGAAGAAAGAAGAAAAGAAATAAAAGAAAAATTCTGTAAACAGAATAATTCGAATAGGTCTTAAGATTGTTGGAACAATCTTCTGTGTAAATAAAATAAATTGAAACTAAATCAAAAAAAATAAAATAAATAACTTACAAAATTTATTTTATTGAACCGAATCAAAATTTAAAGACCAAGTCGAGTGTGTAACACTATGTCCTTAAGACAGATTCGCCCCGCTACGGTGCTTACGGTTATGTGACGTCTATCTCCCAGAATACAATGATCTTCACAAATTTGTAGTAGCACTCCAAACAAATTTGTCTGGCGAACTAGAACCTTGTGTTCTATACTCTCTTTAATTTTCCTAAAGACTAATATGAAGAATTTATGCAAATAGATAAAATCTGGACAGCAAGACAAATATTTTTCAGTCTGATTCTTTGGATCCCCAAACTGCTGGAATTAAACTGGTATATATAGACAAAAAATCTGTCCGAACAGGTGCTAATTTGAAGTGAACAGATGCACTTTTAAATTGGACAGGTGCAAGCACTATTCAAACAGATAACTGCTGGAATAGTTGATCTGTCTGAACTGTATGAACCTGTTTGGACTGGTAATAAATCTGTCCGGTTCAAAATGGCAATTTTAAAATTGTTTTTAGAGCAGTTTAAACTGTTGGAATATTTAGACAGGAAAAGGTTTGTTTGGACGAAAAATTTAAATTTAAATTTGAATTAAATTCCTGCAATAATTTTTGAAAAAATTCAAATGAATTTTGTCCAAAAAATTAATACAAGAACCGACCCAACCCACACTTGCGCCCGGCACGGGTCGGTCGGTCGGTCGGACGGCGGTGGTGCGCGCGTTTGTGGTGGTTTGGGCTAAGGTTTCATTTGTCCATAACTTCTCCCTTCTACAAACTTGGGGTGCCCCTTGGGGCCTAACCCAAAGTTTTACACCTAGAGCTTATATACTCACAAAAACTCTCTTCAAGTTTCAATGTGGGACAACCCATATAAGGAAACCCACATTTAATTCTAGAATTTGTTCAATTCCACGAACTCGAAAACGACGTCAAGTTCCCATTCACTCATAAATGGTTTTGACGAACCGTTTTTACCGTGTGACTTACCATGCAGCAAGGAACACATCACCTCTTTGGATCCACCCCAAAAGACGTTTGGGGCACACTCAATTTTCGGCTCAAAGTTTGCCCAAAATAAGCCTTTATAAAACCAATTTTCCAACAATAACATTGTTACTTCAAAGTTATGACCCCACCCATTATACAAATTACAAAGACTTAAAACTTTTAAAATTATGTTACATCATCTATTAGTACACTAATCGGTATACCAACTTGTGCATATAGTATTATTCTATCTTTGCTTATGCTAAACATAGTAACATTTTTATTTCTAAAATTTGATGTTTAAACTTTAATTATGAAGTTTACTAAAAGGCATCTTATGTGTAAATTTTTATATTGCGGTAAAATTGTTGTCATTTTAGATTGATTTATTACAATTGAGTTATGTAGCGCAGTAAAATTATTGATTTATTTTAATTAATTCTTATCGAGTGTGTGATACTAAAAAAATTATCTCAAAGTGCCTTAAGCACGAGTTATCCCTAATATATGAACATGAGGAACGCAATTGATAATTTCGTGTCACAAAATATGTCTCAAAAGGAAGCACCTTTAATAATAGTTGTAAAAGCTTTATACAATACAAGTAAATTAGCCATTAATACTATATTTGATTGGGGGATTTGAGGAGGGATTTGGAAATAGAAATGGAAAAGGTAAGTGAAATGTGAATAAAATATACCTAAATTCCACATAATTTCACACACTTTTTCCCTTTCCTTTTCCAAATCACTCTCCAAATCTCTCAACCAAACACAGTATAAGAGAGAACCGAATAATAACAATAGAAGCCTCATTAAGAACAGTGAAATCAGTTTGACTCATCCGTGGTACATTATTTGATGCACTATTGTAATCTGAGAGTGCTCAAACAATGCATAGTCAATTCCATAACAATGAGAGAACCCATAATGAAGCCTCGATATTTGACAAGTTTCGTATTTGGTACAGAAGAAAATTCTGCTGCAATGACAATTTTAAAATGAAGAAGACAACACAGGAAGTTCAATAGGCTCAAGCAGCTAATACACCGATATACCTGAGAATCCCTTTCTTTTCATCGCTATAAAAAAATTAAGATTTTAGAAATCAAAATTTAGGGATAAAAAAAATTTTTAGGGACCAAATAATTTTGTTGTGAAAAGTGTCATCATTATATTTTTAACAACAAAAATTGGACATTAATGATGAATTATTATCCTTTTGTGACCAAAATTTGTAAACCATTTTGAGACCAAATTGTTTTGTCCCTAAAAGTCTATTTATTAGTGGCATTTTCAAAATTTTGTCACTAAAAACCTTGTTTTTTACTTTTCGGGATGACCTTTTAGCAACTATTCTCATGACGATGGAAATTGGTCCCTAAATGTCTTTTGCAACAAAAATTTCACTTTTAGAGACCAAAACATTTGGTCTCTAAAACTCTTTTATGTTGTAGCCATGCACTAAATCTCATTTTGTTGTATAATTTTGGCTTTGCAATTCAGAAAAAAAATATCAGCAACAACAAATAAGGCTAGAAGAAGAAAAGTGGCAGTCAATTGGAAGGAGAGTCGCCACTGTTTTTGATTAATGGTTAAAAATGTATAATTATCTTATTATTTTTAATCATTACTAATCTTATTAATTTAATTCCCCAGCTTTATTCTTAGGTGTGAGTTTAATGATTTATTTTTAATTTTTACAGAATAATTTGCAATTAGGATAAATGTAGGGGCTAAATGGCAATTAAAGAAAAAGGATGCCACATTTAAAACAAATTCTTGCCAGAAAGGGACGCAACATCACACGACCAATCAGACTATTGGAAGAATGATGCGACGTGTTCTGTTCTAAAGCTTCCAATTGGTTTACCTACGTGTAAGGTGCTGAAGAAGTGGGAAAGTAAAATAACGAATTGCTTTCATTGGGTGTATTGCATCAATTGGTTTATCACTATTGGCTACAAATTTTGTACAGGCCAATCACAGTTCAACACGTGGCAGGATGAGGGCAATACGGGAAGACAATTCAAATCTTTAATCGTAATCACACACGTGGCAGTTAGTATTGGTTATTGTGGATTTGCATAGCACTGGATCAACAAAGAGATGCAAGATGACGTGGCTTTAACAGTTACTCATGTATTTGAATTCAAAAACCAGGAGGGAAGCCTAACTGCAAACATAGCGTAGTGGAGCTAACTATGAGAAAACATGATCAGCGATCACGGAGGGATGATTCGACGGTTAGAAACTCATTTCGACAGTTATCATTGAGAAGTATAAATAGCAGAGAAGGCCCCAGAAAGAAGACCCAGACTCATAACCAAAAAACCAGTTTTATTTACTTTATTTTCCTTCCAGTTTTTATATTTCTTGCTCTTTACATTTCTGTACTTCAAATTCCTGCACTGTAATTCGTTCATAGGAGTAGTTTCGAGTAGCTTGTTGCTGTAAACCTCTACGAGGCTAAATTGGATCATTGTAAGTCTTTTCATTTTTATTTAATGAAATGCTACAATTGTTCTTCATTTAATCATTATTTACTTAATTCTCCTAAACAAAGTCACCAGTAAAAATCCTCTTCATTGAGGCTGAAAGAACTAAAACACAATCGTCTGATAATTGGTTGGCAATTAATCTTCTGTAAGGACTGATTGATCCCTACTGGCATGCTTAAAATTACAATAATAATCTTCAAAAGCCAAAAAAACCAACATATATTTTTGGCATGCTCGGTGGGACTAATTGAAATGGATAAACGTAGGAGACAAGGAGAAAATGAACACTTGGAAGAAGGCGTAGAAAGAGAGGTAGAAATACTTAATCTAGAGGGTAATATGATAACACATCCTGTGAAAGTACCTATTTTATCAGAACCTATGGTCGAACAGACCAGCACTTCGGAGCAAGCACCACATGTTCAAAATATTGGACGAGGCCAAGGAATTGGACCATCCACTGTTCCATCTACTCAGCCAATGAATCCATGTGGAGGCTTAGTAGATGCCATGAGACAGTAGTTAATGAACACAATGGAAAGATGGGTAATATCCTTTATGGATCGAATGAATACCCATCAACCAACTAACACAAGGCATATGGAGGAAATCTCAAATGTCCCTCAACAAAGATTAGCTAGAGATAAACAGCCTATGCAAAATAATAGATATACTAATGGTCAAACTAGTAATCAAAACTATGAAAGACCATCACCTCAGTCTTGGTATGAGCCTCTTTCGAGGCCTGTGGCAAATCAAAATGCTTCATTACTTAACAGTGAAGTCGTGCAAATTGGTGGATCTGGGCCAATACAAGAAAATGGCATAAGGATGTTTCCAAATCCCATGTTCGATGCCATATCTGGCATGAGAGGGTTCACTAATCCTTTGTTCGAATTTGTACCCGGGGGGTTGGAAGGGTTTCCTGCAACTGGAAGAGACACAACACCTGTTCCAACACCTTTCGCAGGACAAGCTCAAAGGGGTCATCCATTCCCTCAACAGCAGCCAACACCATAGGGACAACCAGTCCCGAATATGCCTCCATATGGGCCAAGAGGACCTCCGGCACAAGGTTGTCCACCAAATCCTGTGTTTGTTCCTCCAGTAGTGGTTCAACAAGCATAAAATATGGTTCCTAGGGACCAAATTGCTGATATTATTAGAGAGATGTGTGGACCGATAGCTTGGGGGGTTCAAACTCCTGTGTACAGGAAGCCATACCCAGAATGGGTAGATAGGGTACATGAATACCCAAGAGGATTTAGGATACCAGACTTTGCTCTTTTTTATGGGAATGGAAACCAGTCGACGGTAGAGCATATTGCTAGGTTCGCTGCTCAATGTGGTGAATTTACCAATAATGATTACATGAAGTTAAAACTGTTCCCAAATTCTCTAACTGGGACAACTTTTGTATGGTACATTAACCTTACACCTAGCTCTATCCAAACTTGGCAACAAATAGAGGAGGCATTTCATGCCCAATTCTTCCAAACGGAGCCAGAAGTTTCCATGGCAAACTTGGCAAGGTTGAGTCAAAGGCCTCATGAGAAGGCTGCTCAATTTATTGCCAAATTCAAAAGAGCACGAAACAAATGTAGGATCATCCTACCAGAGCCTGAGTTTGTGAGATTGGCTCAAAATGGTTTAGAGTTTAGGCTTCGAAAGAAGTTTGACTCAACTGAGTTTAAAGACTTAGTGGAACTGACCTATAAGATGTCTAGGTATGAAGCATTACTAGAAGAAGAACAAGATCGAAGTAATACATCATACAAAACGTATGATAGAGATCCTAATTATGAAATTGATACAGCAGAGATACTAGGGACAGAACCTGTGATCTGTGAAGCATTAATTCATAACGACACAACAATAGACCAGCAGTTTAAAAAGAAAGACCTTCATAAGAAATACTTTTTCAATTTAACACAGGCAGATGCATTTTTGATCATTTGCTTGCGGCAAACTTCCTGAAGTTACCAAAAGGAGTCAAAATTCCATCTCCAGGGGAACTTAAAAGAAAAGCGTATTGTAAATGGCATAATTCTTGGTCTCACTCAACTAAAAACTGTATTGTTTTTTGGGACAGGATCCAAGAACAGATTCAAAAGGGGAGTTTAAAATTCCCAGCTAAAGCAGAAAAGGCTATGGGGATTGACACTAATCCATTCCCAAAAATTGGAGAAATTGCAACTAATGTTATTATGCCAGACTTCCAAAACTTATCTTTGAAGGAATTGGAAGAGGTCAATGTACAAATGCATGTTGCCAGCCAAACTACTATCAAGAAAGATGCTAGAAGTTCACCAGCTGTTGGACAGGACTTTGTAGATCAGAGGGAAGACTCTGATGAGGAGGCATTGGATGATGATTCTTTAGAGGCAGCTGTTATGCAAAGAATGTGTCCCAAGTGCAGGTTGAGCTACAAGTGGTTGAAAGGGCTTCCGATTAATGGGAGGCAGTATTACAAGGATGTGCAGAGGCGTCCTAAACCAACCAGTGCCTATAACAAAAGGCCATATCCAACTGGTACTAGGCAGCAGCCATTCATGGCTAAGCCAAACAGCCACTAGAGTGCACTCCAAGGTCAAGAGACCTCTACATGAATTCAGACCACCTAACTATTACAGAATGAAAGGCAATCATCCTGAGAGAATACTTGAAATGGGCTCAAGTCATGGGATCAAAGCCAGAGATTGGCCCCTTAGACCAGCCTCACACAAAAGGGAAAGTGGCCACCTTCATGGAAGGCCTGAATTAGGCCCAAAACAGGGAGTCAGGGCCAAGCAGTGGCCTCCACAGCTAGCTTCGAAACTGGCTTTGAAGGAAGAAAGAGACAGTTCGACAACTGAGCTAGTGGGTTCATGGGTACCTGGAGTTCCAGATTGGTTTGTCATGCTGAACAAACCTAAGGAAATGTCTACCTAAAGAAATGTTGTTGGAGACCCGGGTAGGATGGTTAAACCTCTCTTGGTGGCTCCAAATAATTGGGTGCTACTAAAGCATCCAAAAACAAAGGAACCAAATATGGTCCCGTGATTTCTAGATCCTAAAGGAGGAAGATCCAATGAAGGTACACTCAGTACCAGAAGGATCTAAAAGAATGTGGAGAAAGCTCTTCATTGGTCCAGCCAAAGGGCCAGACAGAGGGAGAAAAAAGTTCAAAGTTAGATCATAGTCCAAAATCGACTCCTCAAAACAAAAGGAGTTGCAGTAGAGAGCAATTGGCCACAGTTCACTCCGAACTGAAAGCCAAAGAAAGATCCAGTTTGGCAAGATTGGAAAAGGCTTTGATGAAAAGTGATAGTGAGACAGAGGGAGAAGTTGACCTAGGCCAAAAAAATGAGATGGTTGAAGAAGAAATGTTTGACGCCTTCATGGCTGAATAGACATTTTTGGTTGGAAAACCAGCAGAAACAGACCATTCGAAGGAGGTCATTAGTAATGAAGTGCCAGAATGTAACATGGAAGATGTTTCTGAAGTAATTGAACAAGTTGGCCTGGAAAAGAAGCAAATACAACCTGTGGTCCAATTTGGCTCGATTCCTCCAGTGCCAGTGAATATGGTGCATATACTACCACAGGAGTTCCAGGCTGAGGATGAAAACCAAGAAGGTCAAGAGATTGACCCAATTCCAGTTTCCAGTGAAGACTCACAAGTTAGTATGGTGCAAGACGAATCCGAAGTGGCCACACCAATGGAAACTGGAGATGAGAGTGAGGAAGAGGTGAGTATTAACCTCTTATACCCTTTTGAGTATCCTACAACATCCATGACACAGCATGTCAAACCCTTGTACATCAAGGCCTTCTTTGATGGGATACAGATGAACCGGGTATTGGTGGATAATGGAGCAGCAGTAAACCTGCTTCCAAAATCTTCCTTGAAGAAACTAAGAAAAAGGAACCCCAAATTAATCCCAACCAGCACAACCATTGCTGGTTTCGCTGGGGACAAACAGATGGCCTAGAGTATTTTGTCCATCAACCTGAGTGTAGGAACCAGGGACTGCATGACAGCATTCTTCGTTATCGACAACAATGCTAAGTATAATGCTCTGCTTGGTAGGGATTGGATTCACAACAACAAATGTGTGCCTTCCTCTCTACATCAGAAGATAATGATGGCCTTATGCAATGGAGAAATAGAGGAGATCAATGTAGACCCTCAACCCTTCGTAGCTTGTGTAGATTTTGCAGAGGCCAAATTGTATACTGAAGGAGTGACACCACTCAGTATACTAAGAAAACCTGATGGATCAGCCGAAGTGACGGCTGATGAGGAATTAGCACACCTAAAGCACTTAGTCCAGGAAAGTGCTGATGAAGAGTTTGTCGCCAAGGATGACAATAATGCCTGGTTGTAGGCAAAAAGATAGAACCTAGGAGGCTAGATCTTTGGCTTTAATTAAGTTCTCAGTATTGGACGTAAAATCAATAGTCCAGAAGGTGCAAGAGCAAGAAAAAGAAGCCATGGTAGTTGGCAAGCAAGAGTAGCAACAGGTCAGGTTTTTGGCCTTTGATAAATACTGCGTATTGGACATTGAAACAAAAGTCCAGGAGATACAGGTAGAAGAAGCCTTATGGACAGACTTTGTTTATGAGGAGGAGGGCAAAGATGTTGAATCAAAGAAACTGGGAGCAGAACAAAGCAAGAAGATTGCTTCGAAGATAGAAAAAATCAAAGAAGAAGCATCAGTGAGGTCTCAGATGCAAGACCCCTTGGAAGAAGTGAACTTAGGGGAAGGTTCTATACAGTAACCCACCTATATAAGTGTTTGGTTAAATGCTCTTAACAGGGACCAGTTGTTGGTGCTTTTAAAGAGATATAAAGATTGTTTTGCATGGTCTTATAATGAACTACTTGGATTGGATACGTCATTAGTAGAACATAGGCTCCCCATGAGGCCTAATTTCAAGCCATACAAGCAAAAACCAAGAAGGATGAGTCCTGAAGTGATTCAGAAGGTCAATGAGGAAATTCTTAGGCTCCTCAAGGTAGGTTTTATTAGGACAGCCAGATATGTTGAATGGCTATCCAATATTGTGCTCGTAGTTAAGAAGAATGGCAAAATGAGGGTATGCATCAATTTCAGAAACCTGAATTTAGCAACTCCAAAAGATAAGTGCCCCATGCCCATAGTAGATTTATTGGTAAACAGTTTAGCAGGGCACAAGATTTTATCAATGATGGATGGGCACTCTGGTTATAACCAAATCTGCATTGCAGAAGAGAATATCCACAAGACAGCATTTAGATGTCCTGGGAACATTGGCACCTTTGAATGGGTTAAAAATGCCATTTGGTCTGAAGAATGCTGGGGCTACATATCAAAGGGCTATGAACACTATCTTTCATGATCTCATTGGGGGATATTTAGAGTGTTATATTGATGACATTGTAGTAAAGTCCCAATCCATGGAGGAACATTTGTTTCACTAGGAAGCAGTTTTTGAAAGAATGAGAAAGTTCAAGTTGAAACTTAACCCCTCAAATGTGCTTTTGGTGTATCAATTGGAAATTTCTTGGGCTATGTAGTACACAAGAAGGGAATATAGATTAATCAAAACAAAGCCAAAGCTATTATTGAAGCCAGACCTCCATCAAGTAAGAAAGAAGTACAAAAATTCCTTGGACAGGTTAATTTTTGGGAGCAGAACAAAGCAAGAAGATTGCTTCGAAGATAGAAAAAATCAAAGAAGAAGCATCAGTGAGGTCTCAGATGCAAGACCCCTTGGAAGAAGTGAACTTAGGGGAAGGTTCTATACAGTAACCCACCTATATAAGTGTTTGGTTAAATGCTCTTAACAGGGACCAGTTGTTGGTGGTTTTAAAGAGATATAAAGATTGTTTTGCATGGTCTTATAATGAACTACTTGGATTAGATACGTCATTAGTAGAACATAAGCTCCCCATGAGGCCTAATTTCAAGCCATACAAGCAAAAACTAAGAAGGATGAGTCCTGAAGTGATTCAGAAGGTCAATGAGGAAATTCTTAGGCTTCTCAAGGTAGGTTTTATTAGGACAGCCAGATATGTTGAATGGCTATCCAATATTGTGCTTGTAGTTAAGAAGAATGGCAAAATGAGGGTATGCATCAATTTCAGAAACCTGAATTTAGCAACTCCAAAAGATAAGTGCCCCATGCCCATAGTAGATTTATTGGTAAACAGTTTAGCAGGGCACAAGATTTTATCAATGATGGATGGGCACTCTGGTTATAACCAAATCTGCATTGCAGAAGAGAATATCCACAAGACAGCATTTAGATGTCCTGGGAACATTGGCACCTTCGAATGGGTTAAAAATGCCATTTGGTCTGAAGAATGCTGGGGCTACATATCAAAGGGCTATGAACACTATCTTTCATGATCTCATTGGGGGATATTTAGAGTGTTATATTGATGACATTGTAGTAAAGTCCCAATCCATGGAGGAACATTTGTTTCACTAGGAAGTAGTTTTTGAAAGAATGAGAAAGTTCAAGTTGAAACTTAACCCCTCAAATGTGCTTTTGGTGTATCAACTGGAAATTTCTTGGGCTATGTAGTACACAAGAAGGGAATATAGATTAATCAAAACAAAGCCAAAGCTATTATTGAAGCTAGACCTCCATCAAGTAAGAAAGAAGTACAAAAATTCCTTGGACAGGTTAATTTTCTTCGAAGATTTATTTCTAATACTGCAGGAAAAACTAAAGTATTTTCTTCCTTATTGAGGTTGAAAGATGGGGAGGAATTTGTGTGGATGGCAGAGCATCAAACTACCTTCGAAGAAATCAAAGCCTACGTGGCCAACCCTCTGGTACTGATGCCACCAAAGGGTGATAAGCCCTTGAAGTTGTACATAGCTACAGCAGAAGATTCATTGGGAGTTTTCTTAGCCCAGGACAATGAAGAAGGCAAAGAGCAAGCAGTTTATTACCTTAGTAGGTTTCTAAATTCTTGTGAATGTAAATATTCAGCTGTAGAAAAGCTGTGCCTTGCATTGTATTTTGCTGTAATGAAACTAAGATACTATCTTTTGCCTACAACTATCTTGGTAATTGCAACCACATATTTGGTTAAATATATGTTATCTAGACCTATGTTGAGAAGAAGAATTGGCAAATGGATACTAGCTTTATCATAATTTCATCTAGAGTATATTCCCCAAAAGGTAATAAAATGACAAATTTTAGCTAATTTCTTAGTGGATCATCCATGTCAAACAAAAACCCAAGAGATAATGGAACTTGGTATGGTTAGTGTTGAACCATGGCAAATGTGGTTCGATGGATCAAAAGCCAATGGTCTAACTGGAATTGGTGTGGTGATTAAGTCACCACAAGGGGTAGAAACCACACATGGTTTCAAAGTGGATGAAATTACTTATTCCAATAATCAAGCTGAATATGAAGCTTTAATAATGGGACTGGAAATACTTATTGGATTACAAGCTCATGCAGTTAATATATTTGGAGATTCTCAATTGGTGGTTAACCAGGTGAAAGGAATTTTCAAGTGTCAAAGTGTAAGCATGTTGCCATATTATGTTGTTGCATTACATTTGCTTTCTCAATTTTAGATAACAAATGTAACTTACGTCCCAAGATTCTTGAATAATAAAGCTAATGATGTGGCTCAGAAAGCTTCTGTAGACGCGCCCAAACGTCCTGGGCTCCGCGCCGCAAAATTGGCGCGAAAATTTGTTTTGTTCATTTGGGCTTACTACAGCTCAGACTCAATGTCACGATTCTAAATCTAATCCCGCAAAGTGCAATGCAAGACTGATAAATCATCAAAGAATCCAAATCCAGCAAATCGTTTTGGAAAACTGATTTTATAAAGAAGTGCCAAACATGGACTGTTTTGCCAGATACAGAGTCGCCACCTAAATATTTATTTTTGGAAAATTTAGGAAACCCTGACTCGTGCCTAAGGCCACGTGTCCGTCATCACCAAAGTTGCCTCAGCTCGGGAACTTGGGTACGAGAGGGGAAGGTCGTGCAATGAGCACCCCCGCTCGCCCGATCAAAGATCGGCCTATACTAAGCATGATATCTTGTTTTTGAAAACATATGTGCTCTTATTCCGGTTATTAACCTAGAATTACTATGTGATGCACACAGCGTACAAGTATAGACTAGATCGCCTAAGTTGGAACAAAACATTGCATATTTGTTTGAAAAATGGGTTTGAAGTTTGCTACTCGCAAGTAGGCAAAACCACGGATTTCGATGAATTGTTCTAATTCAAGCAATCCAACCTTCACCCACAGGCATTCAGGCAGTTATATCACATAAGCAAATAGCCTCATGGCAAGCGTGCTATCATGGCAATCAATAACACACATGCAAGATGTTAAAGCATAAACACTCACAGTGTACTCCGAGCCAAAACAAAGAACTAGTTAGAAATCATGCATGATCCTAGTTCATGTTAAGATGGCTAATGCAACACGTGCAAAATATGACCAGAAATAGGCTCGGCTATTCTAAGATGGCATATGAAATACGACAATTCGATACATGTATTCAACTTGGAATTGAAATACGATACAGTTAGTATGATGCACCAAGCCCGATGCATGCAGTACAGATGAATGATGCAAACATGCAATAGCATAAGGATGCTAAATGAAATATGCCCTAAAACTAACCATCGTAAGCAGTTAAGTAAAAGGGAGAAAGACGTGGGGTTGGAAGACATGCATCACACACACGCACGCTTATTACAAAATTGTGCCCTCTCGACGGAGGGTCCAAAAGAATAATACAAATCAACTAATTAATCAACTAACGAGCTAATTAATTATTACACAACCCTTAATTAATTAAACAAATTAATTAAGCTACAAAAACAGTAAAGCGGCCTCGATAAGAGGGACAAATGCATGCCCGATCGGCTTCGCTCGGAAATCCGTTGCCATGCCTCATGTTGCCTCTATTTGCACTGTTTTGTACCTCTGAAAACTGTGAAAAATCCTGTGATGCTCTAGAACCACTTCATGGACATTCTGAAAGGCCATCGGCCAAATTGTGAAGCCATCGGCCAAAGGAAAGGGGTCATCGACCATTTATGAGATCATTGGCCAAACACTTTTAGCCGATCAGCACACCAGATAGCCGATCGGCCATCTTTTCTTACAAAATGCTGTTTTGCTGCAGCAGGGAACAAACAGAGGTATGGCAATACATTTGCAAGACAATGTTTGCAACTACACCCTTTATCATGTTTGAGAATCAAAGGTGTGTAGTTCTCGACCCTCAGGCCACCAATCATGCATTCCAATGCATGATGGCCAAAGGAGCCAAGTGTGCAATTCTATATGGAATGAATGCAGAAAATCACATAAGAGACCTCAACCTCTATCATGTTTGATCAAGAGGCAAGGCCTGCACACACAATGCTATGCAAACACGCAAGCACGATGCAATGGAACTAGCATGCAACAACATGTAATGGAATTAGCATGTAACAACATGCAATGTACCAAGTATGCAACAAGCATGCAACAACATGCAAAGCAAGCATGCAACAACATGCGAAAATGGGCTTAAACTAAAATGGGCAGCACTCAATCATGCCCAAATCAGTGGCCAAAAGTACTAAAATGATGGTGCCAAAATGCAAAACAAACATGCATGCCAATTGGCGCATAAGCTAGGCAACAAGACACAACTCTCAAACATGAGCAAGGTGTGACAAACATGAGAATGTGGCAATGCAATAAGCTCTAAAAATATGTGAGGAATGATGCCAAATCAACCAAACAAAGAAAGTATAGCATGCAAGAAAGCCTAAAGCTTAAGGCTAGCCAAGGGACTTAAACCATGGCTACACAAGGCAAGCCCCAAAGGGCTAAGGGCACCCAAAGTAGTCCCAAGGCAAGTCAAGATAGGGCCAAAAACAAGCTTAAACCTAGCCAACACAAGCTAGAACAAAAGTTCAAAAGCATGAGGCATGCAAGGCTACAAAAGATGTGTTATACTACACCTATCAAAACCAAACATGGCATGACTTAACCAATGAAAAGCAGAGTTATGGCATGGTAAAACAAGACCAAAAACCCACTTAGATGGCATCCCAAAGACCTAAGCATTGAGGCATGCACAATGATCCATTCATGAGGCATAAAACATCAACCTCCCAATGCTTAGGTCATATGGAATGATGCCAAATCATAAGAATAGTCCTAGCAATGCATACTAATGACTAGGACACTCAAAGCCAACAAGCTAGGTTGAACCATGACTATACAACGCAATGTAAGAATGACCAAAACAACACCAAATAGACCTTAAGCATGGTAAAACAAGGCTAAAAGCTTCTTTGGGTCAAGCCAAAATCATGCTAAAAACATGGCTTAAAGCACAAAGCATGTTAAGGCAATTTCATGGAAATACACTACAAGTGCATGAGGCATGCAAAGGCTAACCAAACCAAACCTAAATAGAGGTATGACATGGTAAGAAAACACCAAATACATGTTGAAGTGGACACGACAGAGGCTAGAATGACACGCTACTTCATGAAGCATACAAGCCTAGTGTGTGTGATTTACACTACAAGTGTATAAACCATGCATAGAGTGATCAATCCAAGCAAAAACAGTGGTAAACCTCAGCAAAATAACCACAAATACATGCTAATATACAAGCTAAAACAAGCCTAACAAACATGCTCACACATGAGGCATTCAAGGCAAGTATTGAAGACACAAGGAGAGGGGATGACCCTCTCCTTTTTAGGACCTTAAAACACCATCCCCACCACTGAAATCCATCTGGATTTCAATGGTGAGAAGGCCAAAACAAGGTGATCCCGAAGCTCACAAAGAAGGCACAAAAGCAAGGCCAAACAAGGCCTAAGGGGAGGTAAACAACTCCAAATCAAAAAATGATCTTAAACAAAGGTCTCAAGCATGAAAAATCAGAACTTTTTGTAGTTTAGAGTTAAGCTTAAAACAATAAGAAAATAGGTCTAAAAGCTTAAGCAAGAATGGGGGTTTAAAAGCAAGAAGCTCACCTTTGAAGAACACCTTCAAGAACACTACTCCAGCAGCCTCCTCTGGCCAAAACCAGCTCAAGAACACTAAAAACAACTCCTAAGGACCTCAGCAACCAAAGGATGGTGGTCTACTAGGTGTTTGTGCGCAATAGTAAGACAAAAAGACACTTTAGAGCACAAAACAAGGATCAACAAGGAGATATAGATACAAATGTATATCTATCTCTTAAGACTCTATTTTTTGAACCTCTGAGAAGGGAGGAGGGGCTCCCTTCTTATAGAATTCCAATTCTCAAGCTTGTTGAGCAAGCTTGAGTCTTGAAACAAATCCCTCTATACACGTGTATGGAGGATGTGAATTGTGCATACCAACTGTCACAGCTGGCAGAAAATATCTGCAAAAAGCAGATGGAAAGGTCTTGGCTTAAAAATATGGCCGATCGGCCAACATAAGTACCGACCGACCAAAAGGAGTGCCGATTGGCCAACACTTTTGGCCGATGGCAAGAACACAAGGCCGATGGCATCATGCCTTGGTCGACGGGTTGAGGGGATGGCCAACAAGCCACCCTCTTCCCTCAGAAGCAAAAACGCAAGTGTTTGGTCCACAACTAAGCACAAAACAGACAAGTTGAGAGATCCTAAGGCAAGGCACGCGGCTGAGACCTCCAGGAACTCAAAACGAACACGAGCATGCCTCAACCTCTATCATGTTTGATCAAGAGGCAAGGCATGCACACACAATGCTATGCAAACATGCAAGCATGATGCGATGAAATTAGCATGCAACAACATGTAATGGAATTAGCATGTAACAACATGCAAATCAAGCATGCAACAACATGTGAAAATGGGCTTAAACTAAAATGGACAGCTCTCAAACATGCTCGAATCAGTGCCAAAAGTGCTAAAATGATGGTACCAAAATGCAAAACAAACATGCATGCCAATTGGCCCATAAGCTAGGCAACAAGACACAACTCTCAAACATGAGCAAGGTGTGACAAACATGAGAATGTGGCAATGCAATAAGCTCTAAAAATATGTGAGGAATGATGCCAAATCAACCAAACAAAGCAAGTATAGCATGCAAGAAAGCCTAAAGCTTAAGGCTAGCCAAGGGACTTAAACCATGGCTACACAAGGCGAGCCCCAAAGGGCTAAGGGCACCCAAAGTAGTCCCAAGGCAAGTCAAGATAGGGCCAAAAACAAGCTTAAACCTAGCCAACACAAGCTAGAACAAAAGTTCAAAAGCATGAGGCATGCAAGGCTACAAAAGATGTGTTATACTACACCTATCAAAACCAAACATGGCATGACTTAACCAATGAAAAGCAGAGTTATGGCATGGTAAAACAAGACCAAAAACCCACTTAGATGGCATCCCAAAGACCTAAGCATTGAGGCATGCACAATGATCCATTCATGAGGCATAAAACATCAACCTCCCAATGCTTAGGTCATATGGAATGATGCCAAATCATAAGAATAGTCCTAGCAATGCATACTAATGACTAGGACACTCAAAGCCAACAAGCTAGGTTGAACCATGACTATACAACGCAATGTAAGAATGACCAAAACAACACCAAATAGACCTTAAGCATGGTAAAACAAGGCTAAAAGCTTCTTTGGGTCAAGCCAAAATCATGCTAAAAACATGGCTTAAAGCACAAAGCATGTTAAGGCAATTTCATGGAAATACACTACAAGTGCATGAGGCATGCAAAGGCTAACCAAACCAAACCTAAATAGAGGTATGACATGGTAAGAAAACACCAAATACATGTTGAAGTGGACACGACAGAGGCTAGAATGACACGCTACTTCATGAAGCATACAAGCCTAGTGTGTATGATTTACACTACAAGTGTATAAACCATGCATAGAGTGATCAATCCAAGCAAAAATAGTGGTAAACCTCAGCAAAATAACCACAAATACATGCTAATATACAAGCTAAAACAAGCCTAACAAACATGCTCACACATGAGGCATTTAAGGCAAGTATTGAAGACACAAGGAGAGGGGATGACCCTCTCCTTTTTAGGACCTTAAAACACCATCCCCACCACTGAAATCCATCTGGATTTCAATGGTGAGAAGGCCAAAACAAGGTGATCCCGAAGCTCACAAAGAAGGCACAAAAGCAAGGCCAAACAAGGCCTAAGGGGAGGTAAACAACTCCAAACCAAAAAGTGATCTTAAACAAAGGTCTCAAGCATGAAAAATCAGAACTTTTTGTAGTTTAGAGTTAAGCTTAAAACAATAAGAAAATAGGTCAAAAAGCTTAAGCAAGAATAGGGGTTTAAAAGCAAGAAGCTCACCCTTGAAGAACACCTTCAAGAACACTACTCCAGCAGCCTCCTCTGGCCAAAACCAGCTCAAGAACATGAAGAACACCTTCAAGAACACTACTCCACCAGCCTCCTCTGGCCAAAACTAGCTCAAGAGCACTAAAAACAACCCCTAAGGACCTCAGCAACCAAAGGATGGTGTTCTACTAGGTGTTTGTGTGCAATAGTAAGACAAAAAGACACTTTAGAGCACAAAACAAGGATCAACAAGGAGATATAGATACAAATGTATATCTATCTCTTAAGACTCTATTTTTTGAACCTCTGAGAAGGGAGGAGGGGCTCCCTTCTTATAGAATTCCAATTCTCAAGCTTGTTGAGCAAGCTTGAGTCTTGAAACAAATCCCTCTATACACGTGTATGGAGGATGTGAATTGTGCATACCAACTGTCATAGCTGGCAGAAAATATCTGCAAAAAGCAGATGGAAAGGTCTTGGCTTAAAAATATGGCCGATCGGCCAACATAAGTACCGACCGACCAAAAGGAGTGCCGATTGGCCAACACTTTTGGCCGATGGCAAGAACACAAGGCCGATGGCATCATGCCTTGGTCGACGGGTTGAGGGGATGGCCAACAAGCCACCCTCTTCCCTCAGAAGCAAAAACACGAGTGTTTGGTCCACAACCAAGCACAAAACAAACAAGTTGAGAGATCCTAAGGCAAAGCGCACGGCCGAGACCTCTGGGAACTCAAAACGAACACGAGCATTGATGATCATCGAGTGTTCAAACGATGACGTCCAAGTCTTGAGGACGGTCAAAAATGGGGTGTCTACAGCTTCGAATTTCAAGAGAAGGGATAACACTCAAATGAACATAAGCCAAATAACATATCAAAAGGTAATACCACCCTTAAATAAAAAGAATGTGGTCTTAGAAGTCAATCATAATGACTTACAAGAACAAGATTGAAGGCATCCAATAATGCAGTATCTAGCTGGCCCATCTTTGAAAGCTAGCAGAAAAATCAAATTGCAATCTATGCAATACATAATGTATGGTAATGCTCTCTGCAAAAGGGGGGCAGACAGGTTATTATTGGAATGTTTAGGTCCAAAGGAAGCATTGACAGCCATGGCTGAGGTTCATGAAGGCATCTGTGGTGCTCATCAGCCTGGTGTGAAGATGAGATGGTTGCTTCGAAGACATTCTTATTATTGGCCAACCATCCTTAAAGATTGCATAGAATATGCTAGAGGTTGCCAGGCATGCCAAAAACATGGCACTATATGACATGTACCCATAACTGATCTGCATGCAGTTGTGAAGCCTTGGTCGTTTAGAGGATGGGCTATGGATATGATAAGGAAAATATATCCACCCTCTTCGAAGCATCATTGTTTCATCTTAGTGGCCACAGATTACTTTATTAAGTGGGTCGAAGCTAAGCCATATAAGGCTGTAGACCAGACCGAAGTTATTGGATTCATTAAAGATCTGATCCACAAATTTGGCATCCCACAGACTACTGTTGATAATAGGACTGCATTTGATGGGAAAATGGTAAAGTCTTTTGTGGCAGAGTTTGGAATTAGCCTTGTTAATTCTACTCCCTATTATGCACAAGCCAATGGTCAGGCAGAATCATCCAATAAATCTTTGAAGAAAGGAATACAAAAAGTTGTGGAAGATAATCCCAGGGATTGGCATAACTTACTGTTTGATGTATTATGGGCTTATAGAACTTCTCCAATGTCAAGTACAGGAGTCACTCCTAATGCCTTAGTATATGGACATGATGCAGTACTACCTGTAGAAATTAACATCAAGTCCTTGAGGGTGAGATGCCAAGATCAGTTAATTCTTGAGCAGTACCATCAGAGTATGTGCTTGGAATTAGAGAATGTGGATGAAGCTAGAATTCTGGCATTAAATAGTATTCTTTTCCAAAAGAAGAAAGCAGCCAAGAATAATAATAAGGTCAAGCACATTAGCTTTGATGAAGGTGATTTGGTATGGGAGACAATACTTTCAATAGGGGTTAAAAGCCACAAGTTTGGCAAATGGTCACCTAACTGGGAAGGACAATATCAAATTCATAGAGTCTTGCCTTCGGGAGCATATCATTTGAAAATTTTGAATGGATATGTGCATCCCAAGAAAATTAATGGTAGATATTTGAAGCTTTATTATCCAACCATATGGGAAACACAAGGAATATAATAAGTGTTAAATAAAATAGCATGAAAACACTCAAATAATAAAATAAGGATTTTATTTCATAATGAGTTGAATACATGTAGCCATAGATTGGCCCAAAAGTCAGTATAGTGTTTCAGCTGTTCCTTTACAATTGACTCTCTACTCTTAAGAGATGGGAACAACTGAATGGCTGTAGCCATCTCCTACTTTCGATCAACCAGTCCTTGGTTAGTGATCTGCAGCTTGGTGGCAGTTCGATCTAAAGCCTGGTTAACTGTTGATAGCTCTACTTCAAGTTGAGCTTTCTTCTCTAATAGTTGAGCTCGAAATTGGGAGACAGAGGAATGTTGTTCTTTCAATTCTGACACTACAGCATGTATTTAGGAAACGAAACTCTGGTCTCTCAGCAATTTCTCTTCTGCAGCTTTGGCAGTATGGCAAATGTTGATGTAAAAATCAATGGTAGCTGCCGCCTGAGATAAATAACTTGAAATAGTCATGCTGGATTGCTCAACAACCTTGCAACACTGGAGGAAGCCATTCTTAATTATAGGCCTTTGTAAGACTTCGAATGGGATCCTCGAGAAGGATGTCAACAACTCCAAACAGCTATCCAAGTCTAATGCAGGCAAGGAAGTCCTACTAGTGGAGGAAGTGCTCTCAAAAATTTCTAAGAGAGAATCAAATAGGACTAATAACTCAGTTTCATTGTTGGCTGTTGGAGTGGTGGAAGGCATGTCAAAAAGACTAGCTAGTCTAGCCTCAAAGATGTCCACCTCATCCATTGACATAGAGGGTACAAAAAGGACTCTGGTAGAAGGAAGAGGTGGCTGCATGGGAATAGGAGAAGGAAGTGAAGCATCCCTAGCAGTATCTATAGTCTTAGCTACCAGCAGGTCAAGAGAAGAGGGACTGGAGCTAGATAGGGATAGTGGACAAGGAACTGGAGAGCTACCAGTGTCTTCTCTATGGGAATCAGCTATCACTAGAGATGAAGTAATAGCTGGAATTTCCTCAAGAGGGAAAGGAGTAGCAAGGCTTGAAGAAAGAATAAATTGGGTAGAGTCGAAGGATAGAAGAGGAAAGTGTGGAGTTAAGCCGAAAGATAGGGATGCGGGAATGCTTTGCCTCAAGAAAGGTATGAAAAATATAAGACCAAGAAGTGGGAGTATTGTTTGAATTTGCTCCACAGTTCGAGGTATTTCAACTTCAGATGAAATTGAAGGGGTCCTTATTGAAGGAGAAGGCAGAGTAATTGTTCCTGCAAAGGAAGAAATACAAAGTAATGTTAAGTCTTAGTATCAAGAATTTGAGAAAAGAAAATAGAGGCATGAAGGAAATTACTAGTTCCAGAAGTGGTGGCAATGATAGGAGAGCTGCGAAGGGTATAATGTTCAGCAGTTTGTTGTTTTCTTGCAGCTTCCTTTTGGAATTCATTAGCAGCAGTAGCTTCATCCCTTAGCATTTGTTGTTGCCTCATCTTCTCAGCTCTCTAAAATACAATAAGCTCTTTGCAATGTTCTACCTCTACTGCTTTAGCAGACACTTCATGAATAAGGTCTCTAGTGAAATCGGAAAGAGAGACAGTCATTTTCCTCTTTCTTTTTAAGGGTGTCTCCTACTCTTTTTCTGTCTCTTCTTCTTCTGCTTCCACATGAACTTCGGGTACCTCCTCGTCAGGGTCAAGTAAGAGCTTTCTTTTCCTTTACTGTTGATGTTTGCTCTTGAGAAGGTTTAAAGCTTGAACCTTTTGGGAAGAATCTCTTTGTGAGGCACCCGTACCACTTACACCAAAGAAAGAGCTATAGGTAAGGACAAAAGCATCATAAAAGAGGAGAAGAGAAAAGAAATAAGAGTACGTACTTTTCTTCGAGGTAGCTCGAGTAACTCTAGGAGGAGTTGAGGTAGCAGATAGGGCTATGCAAAATACTGCCCAGTCTGCTAAAACCGCACCGATCCACATCAATCCGCACCGCTCTAACCGCTAACCGCGGTTTAAACTTTAAAATTTATAATCCGCCAACCGAACCACTCCGCTCCGCTATAGTTCATACGTATATATTTTTTAACTTCCAATAAAATATCAATGTAGAAATGAGTGTGAGAGATATTTAAGATATGAAATTTATTACAAATTAGTGGTCATATCCATGAAACATATTATGTAAAATTATTTTGTGTTATATATCTAAAAAATATTATACAAATTAGTGTTATATATTATGCAAATGTATAATAATTAGTTAGAATATTCTTCAATTCGCTAATCCGCCAAAACTGCCCAAACCGCAATTTGTCAATCTGCTAACCCACCATTCGGTTTATAATTTTACTTTCAAACCGCCCGAACCGCACCGCGCACACCCCTAGCAGCAGGAACAGACTTTGTAGTGGCAGGCGCAAGAGCTGAAGTAGCATGAGCAGTAGAGGAGGTAACAGCTCCAGTCCCTGTGGACTTGGCTTGAGGTACATCCAGTACCATTAGCAGATCTTGAGGAGGAATGGCAAAGTGCACCTTCATATTGGCCATCCACCAGTTCTGGCACCTTTTTAGTATGTTGCTTTGAGGTACGAAGGGTAAATACTTAAAGTCAATTAAATCCTGGATGAATTTAGAAGTTGCTTCTTCCAATCGAGATCTTCGAATCTTCAGATCCCTACTGTTAAGGCTTAAATTGGTCTGACTGCAGAGAGGTATTGGGACCCCTTGTGAGAATCCAAATTGCCTAGCAAATTGGGCAGGACAATAAGGCTCAGCGATGCATTTGTAAGCTCTGCGGTTCATAGTCCCAATGAATAGCTCTCTAGGAATCAGAATAGAAGCCCATATGTTTTTATGCTGGGGTGTAGAATAGGACCTATCACTCAAAAAGGTCTTCAACCAGGATGGGCCAATATTGGTAGGTTCGAAGGGACGGAGGCTGTGAGAAGAAGGGGAAGCTGGGAGTTAGTGGAAAAAAGAAAAGTAAAAAGCAAAGTTGGAAAGATAGAGTGAAACATTGGCTAACTTCATACCATGAGTGATAGGGTTTGGCTCTAGAAACCTTAGACATTTAGATTGTAACTCGGTGAAGTATGCAAAAAGCCAAAGTCGAAGTATCCAAAATGGGCCTCCCTGATTGGCATCAAAGGGTTTTTCACAAAAAATGGGGAACAAACCCTATAAACATGACCTAGAACGTATGGAGCTAAGGCCACATTTTTTTGCAAAACAAGGGCTTTGGCAAGAGGGACAAATTCAGGCATGATCCTCTGAGAAGAGGTGCAGAAGAGGAACTTGCAAAGCCAGTACAATATAAAAGAGAAAAATTTCCTATCAATCACAGGGCCCTCTCTTTTATTCTCAACCTTGACAAAGTCACTATAGGATGAGTTTAGAGAGGGGAGAGAAAAAAGGGGTTTTGAGGTCAGGATAGTCTGGACTAATGGGGGTACTAGTAGGGGACAATCCTAACAGATGACAGATGTCAAGGACGATAGAAGCCATCATCCCACATCTGAATTGAAAGAAATTAAAAGCAGAATTCCAAAAACAAAGGGTAGCAGGTATTAAAAAATGGTCCTCTGAAATGGTAAACCTGGATAATTGGAGGGCATCGAAGAGGCAGAGCTCCTGAAGATCCAGTGTCCTATCAGGGACGACTCGATCATACCATTCCTTCCATTTTGGTCTCACTGTGGGCCAACAGGGATGGGGTCGGTTCATCCTCCAGCTTTCCCAATCAAGACCACCTTCGTAAAGGAGACAATGATCTTCTAGACGTGGGTACAGAGTTGGAACCTTAGTGGAAATCTCCTTAAAAATGGGCCCAAGCACATATTCTTGTTGCTCATGACGACGAAGAATGAAGATGCGTCCGTCGATGGCACTTTTCTCACCAGCCTTGTACTTCTTACACTCTTCATCAATGATCCTTTTCAAGGCTACAAATGGACTCGCACGCTCTACAACCAGTATTTTCAAGGAAGAATAAGCCATTGATAAAGAGTTCTTTCAGAAGACGAAGTCGGGAAAGAGAGTAAAAGGAAAGAGAAAGCTAATAGAAGATGAAGGGTTTGAGTGTTAGACAACCAAGTGGATTAGGAGCACAAAATAAAAGGATTTTAAAACCTTTCCGTCTGAAAAACACCCAGTCGTTTTATTTGGGCGGAATTAATAAAGAAGTACTAAAGGTACGGGTACGAAAGGTTTCCCTCAATGTCTTTAATTTGGAAGGGAAATGTATCTCAAATACTAATGTTGGCTTCGAAATCAAATGTTTGGCTTCAAAGCCAAGTTTTGGCGCCAAAAATCAAGGTACAATCAGCTTCAAAATCAGGAAGCTGACTTCGATGCACATTCCACACCTAAGGGTGCAGGAATGCTTAGGTATTTGTTTACTTACTTCAAGAAGAGTAAAGTCCTGCTTTTAGGTTTCTTGATGAGAGTAAAATCTGTCGAAGCAAATTTGAAATACCTTGCAATTAGAGTTTGTTTGTTCTAGACTTCAAAACTAATAGTTGGTTTAGTAGTATACAGAAGGAATCACTTCTTTGGAATAAAACAGTGCAGTCTTTAAAAGAGGTTTCCATATTTTGACTATTTTTTTGAAGCAAAATTAGTTGATTTGAAACTACTTGATTTGTATTAGCCATATGTTGGGGAATTGGATATGATGAAATCAAGTTTTCAAAGGGCAAAATTAGTGAATTCGAAGCTCTAATTCTGAAAGGAAACCTAAGGCAAAAGTTGTCAATTACACTTCATATGTTGGAAAAGTTCAAATTGGGTTTCCAGTATTTCATTGGGTATGAGCGAATTGAGTTTCAAATGATGGAATTGTTGAATTCGAAGTCCTAAGTTTGTTTGTTTTTGACAAATGGGGCAAAATCAGACCATACCAAATAAAGAGAAAACATCTTAGCTTTATCAAGACAAAAGCATTTACATCAGAAACCTTCATTCTCTACATATTCAAGTTCATAAAAATAAGGAATAGAATAAGTGACAAGGTCATGGAACTTGTTCCAACTATGGTCAATGAACTTCTGTTCCTTTTTTATTCTATCTTCTATCTTTTCCAGGCTAGGCTGCTGAAGTTGATAAGCTCTTACTTGATAAAAAAAGTTTTTCGGCCTTTATTTCAAACTCTGTTTCTTTCAACCCTTGTTCTATCTCATCCATGTCCAAGTCATACAGTATGAAAGTTTTTATTCTTGAAATCATCATATTCATCAATGAGATTCTCTGCTTCATACCGGGTATGAACTCGACAGGCTGAGATTTGGTCCAAAGAGCGAGTGGTGGCCACAAAAGTGTGATGCGAATGATGAAGCAGTGAGAGTTGGTCTAAAAACATCTGAAGCTCTGCTTGGGCGATGGGGTTGAGCACATGACCCCGGGTCATAGTATCACAAGCCTATCGAAAATTCTTGAGAGGAACATCGTCCTCAAGAACATTGAAGGGCATGTGAGAAAAGGCCGCAAGTAGAAGTTGGGCTTGCTGTCACTGATATTTAGTAGGGGGAGATGAAGAGTTATAGGAGGGGAGAAACTGGTCCTCAAAGAGAGTACGTCTCAGTTCTTCCATCCAGTGAGGGTTTTGCGGAAGAGGCAGGAGCTTCCATCTCGAAAGAAGGAGGAAATTAAGGGTTGTTGACCATATCAAGCCAGTCAGAAGAGCAAAGTTTTGCCTTCTGGGCTAAGAATGACGGGTTATACCCTTGAGCCTCTTCTGGACGACGAGTGGCTTGTACTATCTTCATAGGCATAGAAGATGTGTACCATGCTACCAATAAGTTGTCTTCCAGACGGTGCCAACGGTCAATGGGTATATATGGGTAAACCATCGAACTCCGAGCAGAGGGAGGGAAAGATAGAGGATCAACAAATTCGACAAAATGATGATTAATTCGCTCTCTTAACTTGGACTCCTTAGGTTCTGGCCAACTTCCCCAACCAGAAGCCCCAGAAGAAGAAAAAGTTGCAGCCACATCCCATGCATAAGGTTTTGGGTCAGAAAAAGAGCTTACAATATCCATGTTTGCAAGATTTTGGGTTAAAGAATTATGGACAACAAGCTTGTAATCCAAAGGTTGATAGTTTGCAAAAGCTTCCATGACTTGAATATAGGAAGGTGGGTAAAGGTGGCTAATCAATGCATGAAGGTTTTTTCGAGGACGAACAGCATTATCAAACAACTCTTCATATGCTTGATCGAGGTAAGAAAAGGTTTGCTTGGCCATGAGAACTGAACTAGTCTTTTCGAATACTGAGATAGTGGGAATGTTCAAGGGATAGAAGAGAATTTAATGCAAATGTTCATTGATGAATGACGGTTGCATTTCTGAAAAATGCAAAGTCCATGCACGTTCTAAGACGTGGATAAAATACCTTGATCCACTAATATCACCAAGTGTTGGGTATATTAGTGTGGAGGGTAATGTTGGCTACATATTATGTAAAGGCCAATCACAGTTCAACACGTGGCAGGATGAGGGCAATACGGGAAGACAATTCAAATCTTCAATCACACACGTGGCAGTTAGTATTGGTTATTGTAGATTTGCATAGCACTGGATCAACAAAGAGATGCAAGATGACGCGGCTTTAACAGTTACTTATGTATTTGAATTCAAAAATCATGAGGGAAGCCTAACTGCAAACATGGTGTAGTGGAGCTAACTATGAGGAAACATGATCAGCGATCATGGACGGATAATTCGATGATTAGAAACTCATTTCGACAATTATCATTGAGAAGTATAAATAGCAGAGAAGGCCCCAGAAAGAAAACCCAGACTTAGATCCAAAAAACCAATTTTATATACTTTATCTTCCTTCCAGTTTTTACATTTCTTGCTCTTTACATTTTTGTACTTCAAATTCCTGCACTGTATTTCGTTCATAGGAGTAGTTTCGAGTAGCTTGTTGCTATAAACCTCTACAAGGCTAAATTGGATCATTGTAAGTCTTTTCATTTTTATTTAATGAAATGCTACAATTGTTCTTCATTTAATCATTATCTGCTTAATTCTCCTAAACAAAGTCACCAGTAAAAGTCCTCTTCATTGAGGCTGAAAGAACTAAAACACAATCGTCTGATAATTGATTGGCAATTAATCTTCTGTAAGGACTGATTGATCCTTGCTGGCACGCTTAAAATTACAATAACAACCTTCGAAAGCCGAAAAAGCCAACAATCACTATGGCAATGATGTTATACTATCAATACATGGATAGGCAGAAGACGAGGGGATTATTTAGAAACATTCCAAAAAATTTGTTTCATAATACATAGGCCCCGTTTGGTAGAGCTGTGGGAAAGTGCTTATAACTTATGCCTAAACATCATATAGCTTATAACTATGAACATAAGCTGATTTCTGACTTATAAATTAAGCATCTCCTGCCCCACTCAAAGAATAAGCTGATTTCTGACTTCCAAAAAGGTATAAGCTATAAGTTATAAGCTAAACCAAACACATCAAAATAACTTAAATTAAGCTAAAAGCTGAAATAAGCAGCTTTTAAGCTGCACCAAACAGGCACATATTATTTGCGTTTTGTTTTTATGATGTTCTAATTTTCTTTGTTAAGGTTAGGGGTGAAACCCCAATGTTTTCTTTATAGACATTTTATGATTCAGTCATGGTTTTTAATGTCAGATCATTTTAATTGATTGATTTATTTATTTGGAAAAAGTTTTTTATTTAGTATAATATCTTCTTCTATTGTAGACTCAGGACACGATAGAAGCTTGATATTCCCTACCAATCAAATAACTAGATTTTTATGGTGTAATCAATCAGTGAAAGTAATTAATTTTTTTTAATTAAATTTTATATGGAATAATTTTCTTTATAGACATTTTATGATTCAGTCATGGTTTTTAATGTCAGATCATTTTAATTGATTGATTTATTTATTTGGAAAAAGTTTTTTATTTAGTATAATATCTTCTTCTATTGTAGACTCAGGACACGATAGAAGCTTGATATTCCCTGCCAATCAAATAACTAGATTTTTATGGTGTAATCAATCAGTGAAAGTAATTAATTTTTTTTTAATTAAATTTTATATGGAATAATCGTTTTTATCTTCCGATTGAAAATACTTTTTGTGTATGTTTCAATTGAGTTATATAAATTAAATCTGAAATATTTTAAAGAAAGCATTGGTGGAGGATCTTTGATGCCTTAGCACCCTTTTTATAATCACTTTATTTTATCTTGTAATTAATTATTTTTCTCAAATTATTCAACCATTTCAAAAATTCAAAATCATATTTTTCTTTACTTTATTTGAGTGTTTGGTAATTATTTTGAACAAACTGGTCCTTGTGGATTTGACCTCAGACTCACTGAGTTATATTACTTTGCGACATCCTGCACTTGGGATTCCAATAAAAAAAGTCACAACAAGTTTTTGGCGCCGTTGCCGGGGACCTGCATCATTGTTTAAAAAAGTACCAAGGAGATTTGCATTGCGAATACAACCCGTTTATTTTATTTTATTTCATTTTACTTTTGTGAATAAGTAGGATTTGGTTTTTTTTATTTAAAAAAATAAAACAAAATTTGGTTATGTTGCATGCATATTTGGTATCGTGATCATCTTGGTCGGTTGGTAAGAATTGATTCTGATTCAGATACATTGTTTGGTAATCTCTTTGAGTCTAAATTTGATTTATTTGTACACCCTCACACACCTGACACGATGGCAAATAATGGTGGTAATGAAAATCAAATTCAAATGGCCCAACATATACGAACCTTGCATGATTGTTTGCAACCCACAAGGAGTAGTGCTCCGTCTTGTATTATTTTTCCTCCAAATGCAAATAATTTTAATTTTAAACCAGGTGTGATTGCGTTACTTCCTAGATTTCATGCCCTTGACTCTGAAAATCCTTACTTGCATATTAAAGAATTTGAAGAAGTTTGTGCGACCTTTCTTGACCAAACCTGTGGTGAGGAGACTGTAAGGCTAAAGTTATTTCCTTTTCCTCTAAAAGATAAGGCAAAAACATGGTTAAATTCATTGAGATCTACATCAATAAACACTTGGCAAGAGATGCAAACTGAATTTTTAAAGAAAATTTTCCCAATACATAGAACAAATTCTTTGAAAAGATAGATTATGAATTTTTCTCAAAAAGAAAATGAAACTTTTTATCAGTGTTGGGAACATTTTAAGGATTTGTTAAACTCTTGTCCACGTCATGGCTACGAATCTTGGTGAGTTATTAGTTTTTTCTATGAAAGTTTGACTCCTCAAATGCGCCAATTCGTAGAAATGATGTGTAACAGTGAATTTTTTAATAAAGATCCCGATGAAGCTTTTGACTACTTTGACTTACTAGCAGAGAATGCCCAATCTTTGGATACCACTAATACTCTAGGACATTCTAGTAAAACCAAGCCTTCTTCTACAATTTCTGGTGGTGGTAAGTACCAACTAAAAGATGAAGATGATTTAAGTACAAGAATAGCTACTTTGACCAGAAAAGTAGAGGCCATGGAATTAAGGAAAGTTAATGAAATCACAATTGTGCCTAAAAGAAAAAATGTTTGTGACATTTGCGAGACCATGGGACACCTAAAACATGAACGTCCAACTATTCCAACTTTTAAGGAGGTGTTGCATGATCAAGCAAATGCCATATACACTTTTAAAAAGCCCGTTTCATCCCCCTATTCTAAGACTTACAATCCAGGATGGAGGAATCACCCAAATTTTATTTGGAGGAGTAATAATGTTGCACTACCCCCACAACCTCAAGGACATTCTAATTGTGTTCCATATGCTCCCCCGCCAAAGAATAACCTTGAGGATACATTGCAACAATTCATGCAAGGCCAGACAGTGATAAATAATCAGACATCTCAGGCAATAAATGACATTAAGAACACTCTCACCAAATTGACATCTTCATTGAGCATTCAAGAAAAAGTAAATTTCCTGCTCAAGCTCAACCCAACCCACAAGGACAATATGGTGTGACTGATTCTTCATCTTCTGACACTCAGCTTGAACATGTCAAATCTATTACTACACTTCGCTATGGAAAAATTATTGATAAAACTATTCCTATGAAGACCCCAAAGCCTAAGGATATTTCGAAATCAAAGAGTGGTGATGATATCGACAAGTCCAAGCCAAGTGAAGAAATGAGATGTCCGATTCCTGCTCCTTTTCCTTAAAGATTGCAGCCCCCTCAGAAATCAAATCAAAATGTTGAGATTTTTTAACTTTTCAAGCAAGTCAAAATTAACATCCCCCTATTGGATGCAATAAAACAAATCCCGCCATATGCCAATTTTTTGAAAGATTTGTGTACAGTCAAGTGAAAGCTTAATGTACAAAAGAAAGCCTTTTTGACAGAACAAGTGAGTGCAATAATTCAGCAAACTTCCCCCACCAAAGTTTAAGGATCCAGGATGCCCCACAATCTCTTGTGTGATTGGGAACTATAGGATAGAGCAAGCTTTCCTTAACCCGGGGCAAGTGTGAACCTTTTACCATATACAGTTTATGAACAGTTAGGTCTTGGAAAGCTTAAACTGACCACCATTACACTCCAACTTGCAGACCATTCTATGAAAATACCAAGGGGAATTGTGGAAGATGTGTTAGTTCAAATAGATAACTTCTATTTTCCTGTTGATTTTATTGTATTGGGCACACATCCTGTTTTGCATACACACACACAAATTCTTGTCATTTTAGGTCGCCCATTCCTTGCAACTTCCAATGCTTTGATTAATTGTAGAAATGGTGAGAAGAAATTGTCTTTTGGTAATATGACTTTGGAGTTGAATATTTTCAATATTTGCAAACAACCAAGGGATAGTGATGAGATTGAGGAAGTAAACTTGACTGATACATTTGTTGAAAAGCATTTCAATAACGCATATTTTCTGATCCACTGGAATCTTGCTTAGTTAATTCTTGTGATTTTGATGAAGATTCAGAACTTGCATACATTTATTCTTTATTGGAATCTGCACAGGAATTGAAAGACTACAAGTGGAAGCCAAAGTTTGAGCAGTTGCCAATTTCTGTGAGTAAGCCCTTGCCATCAAGTGAACAAGTACCAAAACTTGAGTTGAAACCTTTGCCTACAGAGTTGAAGTATTCATTTTTAGGACCCGAGGACACATATCCAATGGTAATATCTTCTAAACTTGACTCTGTGCAAGAAGGTAAATTACTTAATGTTTTGAGACAACATAAAGGGGCAATAGGATGGACCATTGCAGACATTAAAGGAATTAGTCCCTTGGTGTGCACTCATAGAATTTATTTGGAAGAAAATGCCAAACCTTCGAGAGAGATGCAACATAGGTTGAATCCTACAATGAAAGATGTTGTGAGAGGAGAGGTCCTTAAGCTATTAGATGTGGGAATCATTTATCCCATAGCTGATAGTAAATGGGTAAGTCCCACACAAGTAGTACGCAAGAAGAATGGAATAACTATGGTCAAAAATGAGAACAATGAGATGATTCCAACTTGTGTTGTTACAGGTTGGCGTATGTGCGTTGACTATAGAAAATTAAATTCCATGACTAGGAAAGACCATTTCCCTCTGCCATTTTTGGACCAAATTTTAGAAAGGGTAGCTAGACATGCATTTTATTGTTTCCTAGATGGGTACTCGGGATATTACCAAATTGAAATTTCATTAGAAGACCAAGAAAAAACCACTTTTACATGTCTTTTTGGTACTTTTGCTTTTTGAAGGATGCCATTTGGATTATGTAACGCTCCAGCCACTTTTCAAAGTTACATGCTAAGTATTTTTAGTGATATGGTGGAGCAATTTTTAGAAGTTTTTATGGATGATTTTTCTGTATTTGGAGTTTCTTTTGATGATTGTTTAACAAATTTACAGAAAGTTTTGTCCAGGTGTGAAGAAAAGAACCTTGTGTTAAATTGGGAAAAGTGCCAATTCATGGTTACTTCTGGGATTGTACTTAGACACATTGTTTCTTCTAAAGGAATTGAGGTAGATAAATCTAAAATCGAGTAAATTGCAAATCTATCTACCCCCAAGACTGTTAAAGATGTTAGATCATTCTTAGGACATGCAGGTTTTTATAGGAGATTCATTAAGGATTTTAGTACCATATCTAGACTGTTATGTAATCTCTTATTAAAAGATGCACCTTTTGAATGGACTAATAAATGTCAAGAGGCTTTTGAAAAATTGAAACCCATGCTTACTTCTGCCCCTATCATGCAACCACCTAATTGGTCTTTACCTTTTGAAATTATGTGTGATGCTAGTGATTATGCAGTTGGAGCGGTTTTGGGACAACGCATGGACAAAAAGCCATATATCATTTACTATGCTAGTAAAACTTTGAATAATGCCCAAATGAACTACTCTACCACAGAAAAAGAGTTGCTGGCTATAGTATTTGCTCTTGACAAATTTCATGCTTATTTAGTTGGATCGCCTATTGTTGTATTTACTGACCATGTAGCCTTAAAGTACCTTCTCGCCAAGAAGGATGCTAAGCCGCGCTTGATTAGGTGGATCCTTCTACTCCAAGAATTCAACATCACAATCAAAGACACAAAAGGAGTAGAAAATGTTGTGGCAGATCATTTGTCTCGACTTGTGTTTGATGACTCTATAGAAACAATGCCCATAAAGGATACTTTCCCTGATGATCAATTGTTTATTATTACTGATTTGCCTTGGTATGCTGATATTGTTAATTATCTTGTTACAGGCATGATCCCGAGTCAATGGAGAGCACAAGACAGGAGGTAATTTTTGGTTAAAGTAAAGAATTTCTTTTGGGTTGATCCATATTTGTTTAAATATTGTCTGGACCAAATCATAAGAAGATGCGTCCCTAATAATGAAATAAATAGTGTCATCTCCTTTTGCCATTCTGAAGCTTGTGGAGGCCATTTTTCTTCAAAGAAAACCACTGTAAAAATTTTGCAGTGTGGATTTTATTGGCCAAGCCTTTTTAAGGACAGTCATAATTTTTGCAAATCTTGTGAGCGTTGTCAAAAGTTAGGAGGGATAACCCGTAGAAATATGATGCCCTCGAACCCTATTTTAGTGATTAAACTATTTGACTGTTGGGGCATTGATTTTATGGGACCTTTTCCTTCTTCTTCTGGATATCTTTATATCTTAGTTGCCGTTGATTATGTTTCCAAATGGGTTGAGGCAATTCCTTGCAGGCATAATGATCATTGAACTATTTTAAAATTCTTGAAAGAAAATATTTTGTCAAGCTAAACTTACTAACTAGGAGATTAAAAATATTTTGGAAAAAATGGTTAACCCAAATCGCAAAGATTGGTCCTTACGACTAACCAATGCACTTTGGGCATACCGTACAGCTTATAAAACCCCTCTTGGCATGTCACCTTATAGACTTGTCTATGGAAAAGCTTGTCACTTGCCAGTGGAACTGGGACATAAGGCATATTGGGCTATAAAGACATTCAATTTTAATTTAGACAAAGTTGGCTCAAATAAGAAAATTGCAGAGGAATGAGTTAGAAGAAGTCCGGAGAGATGCTTATGAGAATTCTAGGATTTACAAAGAAAGAATGAAGGTGTTTCATGACAAGCATATTCTTTGGAAAAATTTTGAACCTTCACAAAAAAGTTTTTTTTTATAATTCTAGATTACATTTATTTCCCGGTAAATTGAGATCTAGATAGACTGGCCCTTTCATTGTTAAAACAGTTTTTCCTCATGGAGCTGTCGAAATTGAAAACCCACAGAATGGTAATGTTTTTAAAGTGAATGGACAGCATTTGAAACCATTTTTGGAAAATTTTCCATCTGAGGATGAGTCCATGGAACTTATGGATCCAATTTATTAGGATCTGTGAAACAACTAGGATTCAATTTTCTTTTTCATCTTGCATTTATTTCCTTTGTTTTGTTTTGTTTTGTTTATTTTATTTATTTATGATTTTTTTTTTTTTTTTTTTTGGGCTATAAAGACATTCAATTTTAATTTAGACAAAGTTGGCTCAAATAAGAAAATTGCAGAGGAATGAGTTAGAAGAAGTCCGGAGAGATGCTTATGAGAATTCTAGGATTTACAAAGAAAGAATGAAGGTGTTTCATGACAAGCATATTCTTTGGAAAAATTTTGAACCTTCACAAAAAAGTTTTTTTTTATAATTCTAGATTACATTTATTTCCCGGTAAATTGAGATCTAGATAGACTGGCCCTTTCATTGTTAAAACAGTTTTTCCTCATGGAGCTGTCGAAATTGAAAACCCACAGAATGGTAATGTTTTTAAAGTGAATGGACAGCATTTGAAACCATTTTTGGAAAATTTTCCATCTGAGGATGAGTCCATGGAACTTATGGATCCAATTTATCAGGATCTGTGAAACAACTAGGATTCAATTTTCTTTTTCATCTTGCATTTATTTCCTTTGTTTTGTTTTGTTTTGTTTATTTTTTTTATTTTTTTTTTTTTTTTTTTTGTGCTGCTAACCCATTGCAGGAAAAGCAAACATGATTCATCATTTAAAGTAAACCCCTTCCTGTTTCCTTTTTTTTACATTGAGGACAATGCACCGTTTAGGTTGGGAGGAGGGATTAATTATCAGTTTGTGTTAATTGCAATAAGTTAGTAAACCAAAAAAAAAATCAAAGTTGTCTTTTATATGTGCATTAAAGTAATTGAGCTTAGTTGTAATATGTTTGTTGTCTTAGCTTAAGAATTGTGTTAAAATTTATTATGCTATCTTCATTAATAAAGTATCCCATGTGTTCATATTTAGAACTTTTGCACTGCACTTTAGCCACATGAATACAAGATTTAGTTGATAAGTAGATGTGACTTAAAAATCTTGACGAATGATAGTGGAGACTTTTAACCCTACAAGTTTTGAGCCATTCTTTTCTTTGGAGGGCTATTAGACATTTACTCTTAATTTTTCTTTGGAAGCGCACTAATTTGCTGTTTAGTCTTATTATTCTTTGTTTTGGTTAAATGCTGAGACTACATTTATTTGTTGTCACACTATTATTTCCTTGAAATCATGAAAATTAAAGGACCATACCAATTTTTAAGATATGATTTTAGGCCATCTTTGTTTCTTTGAGCCTTATAATTTTCTTTGTTAAAAAAAAAAAAAAGCAGCTGAGAAAAATTGAAGTACATGGAGTGCACTTACTAAAAAGCACGAAAGATGAATTTTTGAAGGAGTCTAGAAAAATGAACTATCTGTAATAATCTCCTAAATTGTGTTATATTTATCTTCATTACTCTCAAGACCTCAACCTTTACTCTCTTTTTTTCCACCATTACCCTTACATTACAACCAAATAAAAGTCCTATTTGATCTTAGGAATGGTATGGTTTGGATATGGACATGATGGATAGTTAATAATGTGTGAATTTTAATTCTCAATATTTGGCATTCCTTCCATGAGAGTAGTTATTTAATCTTTCTTATGAGCATTTTTCAACCAATTTAATATGCAAGAAATTTTGCTTTCGGTTTACATTATTCTGCTCGCATATATTGAGAGTGATATTTACACCATATTCTGAGTGATTCAACTGTTGAGTGTAAAATCTAGTGAGATTGGAGTCAAAGCATATTTCAAATAGACAATTGAGTTACATTTTACCTTGAGGCTAAGAATGTGTTTATGTTGGCTAAGATTATTCACACACTCTGAATTTTGGATACATTGGGATATCTTTACTTGTTGCTAGTATTTGAAATTTGGATTGATTTTTTTGTTAGTATAATGAAATTCATGACTTTGTTCTTGAACTTTATGCACGTAAATAAAGGAGACTTTGAGGTTGAATTTTTGGATGTTTGTGGGTATCATCTCTGAAAATTCTCACGAGACTATAACTCGTCCACTAGGGGTAACCTGGAAGTTTAAAGGCTTATTACATTGCTAAATGCAATCGCATTTTCCTGCGAAAATGGTTTACAAATTTTTGTTCAGAACTATATTTTTTTGATCGCCCTAATTGCTACTAGCAATTAGCTAGTTGGGAGGTGTGATGAATGGTTAAAAATGTATAATTATCTTATTATTTTTAATCATTACTACACTCTTATTAATTTAATTCCCCAGCTTTATTCTTAGGTGTGAGTTTAATGATTTATTTTTAATTTTTACAGAATAATTTGCAATTAGGATAAATGTTGGGGCTAAATGGAAATTAAAGAAAAAGGATGCCACATTGAAAACAAACTCTTGCCAGGAAGGGACGCAACATCACACGGCCAATCAGACTATTGGAAGAATGATGCAAGCTGTTCTGTTCCAAAGGTTCCAATTGGTTCACCTACATGTAAGGTGCTGAAGAAGTGGGAAAGTAAAATAAGGAATTGCTTTCATTGGGTGTATTGCATCAATTGGTTTATCACAATGATGTTATACCATCAATACATGGATAGGTAGAAGATGAGGGGATTATTCAGAAACATTCCAAAAAATTTGTTTCATAATACATGTTATTTGCGTTTTGCTTTTATGATGTTCTAATTTTCTTTGTTAAGGTTAGGGGTGAAACCCCAATGTTTTCTTTATAGACATTTTATGATTCAATCATGGTTTTTAATGTCAGACCATTTTAATTGATTGATTTATTTATTTGGGAAAAGTTTTTTATTCGGTATAATATCTTGTTCTATTGTAGACTTAGGACACGATAGAAGCTTGATATTCCCTGCAAATCAAATAACTAGATTTTTATGGTGTGATCAATCAGTGAAAGTAATTAGTTTTTTTTTTAATTAAATTTTATATGGAATAATCGTTTTTATCTTCCGATTGAAAATACTTTTTGTGTATGTTTCAATTGAGTTATATAAATTGAATCTAAAATATTTTAAAGAAAGCATTGGTGGAGGATCTTTGATGCCTTAGCACCCTTTTTATAATCACTTTATTTTATCTTGTAATTAATTATTTTTCTCAAATTATTCAACCATTTCAAAAATTCAAAATCATATTTTTCTTTACTTTATTTTTGCCCCATCATTTTAATGGAGGATGATAGGGACTGGGGTCCTAAACCTTTTAGGTTTCTCAATGCCTGGCTATTACACCCCTCTTTCCTAGCCTTTGTCCAGCAAAGTTGGTCAAAATTCGCAGTGGAAGAGTGGGCAGGGTATAAGTGTCTTATGAAGTTTAAAGCACTGAAACAAGCATTAAAACAATGGAATGGAGTGGTGTTTGGTAAGGTTGAATCGAAGCTTAAGAGGGTTGAAGAAGAGGCCCATGCCCTTGACTTGCTAGCTGAGGAGAGACCATTGCTTGGGGCAGAATTGATTAGAAGAAGGGAAGTGCGGGGAGAAGCTTGGAAGTTAAGCAAAATGTTGGAGTAGATTTGGCTACAAAAATCTCGACTGAACTGGGTATCTAAAGGGGATAAAAACACTAGGTACTTTCACATTATGGCTTGCAACAGAAATAGTAGGAACTCCCTGTGTTCAATTGTTGTGAATGGCTCTATGATTGAGGAGCCTTTGGATTCCCTACAATGGAATGTAATCTTTTAGGCCATAGACTGGATGCATTGTGATTCGTGTGCTTCTTGATCTCCCTGTTGTCCCCTTAAAAAGGCTCTGGTATTAATGTCTAGTACAATACTTGGTGTAACTTTCGATATAGCATTAAAAGCAAGTTGTGTTGATGGATCGACTCATTTATGTCCCCATAATATAGTTTTTTTTCCCCCCTTCTGCTCTCTCTTTCTTTCTTGAGCCTTAAATTGGGATTAGGTGGGGTGGTCTAGATCATGATGACGTTTCAGCATAAGCTTGAGCATATTAAAAAGTTTCAGCATATTAACGTTTCAGCATACTTGGTGTATTTTGTATATTTCTCAAATTAAACCCATTGATTTGTCCAACTTATGACGGCATTCAATTGCATGCCTTGCACACAGCCTGCTTGACTAGTATTGATCTTAGTATAAATAGTTGGCATAATCTAGCTAATGTTGACCAAATTCTTGCAACAGGTTCACCCAGGAAATTCGGCAGTGGGAAATGGAACGGTGAGGTGTACTTTTTTTCTTTTTCTTTCTCAATATGAATATTATTTTGTATTGATTTTAGATTGCATATGATATTCATGGTTAGTGTACTTATCAAAATCTTGTTTAAAACTGATCGGACTGGAACATGCTGTTGGGCCTGTGGGAGCCTACCAAAGATCATGTTTTGACGATCCGAACCGTTCAATAGGTAGAACTTGCTAAGTACTTTATCCCTATAAAAATTCATATTGATCGGATATCGATATCTGCTTGATCGAATCCATTACCTATCGATACCTGCTGAGGAGGATGAATGTAACCTTGCTATTACACTTTCGTACAGCCAACCATTACCTATTGATCGGGGATGTTGACTAGTTTATTAATCTCAGCTGCTCAAGAGTTAATTATCGTGCTAATGAAGATACAATCATGGAATGTGAGGGGAATTGGAAGACCTGAAAAAAGGAGAAAAATAAAGCAAAGCCTTGCAGAAAGAAAAGTAGATATTGCTCTACTCCAAGAAACCAAGAAGGCAGTAGTTGGTTCTGAAGTGGTTAGGACTATGTGGCCTGGGGATAAATTTGATTTTATGGAAGTAGATGTGATTGGTAGATCTGGTGGGCTGTTATGCATTTGGAATCCAGATGTATTCCAGTTAAAGGCTTGTTGCAGTAACCAAAACTTTATCCTGCTATCAGGTACAATTTTTTTCAGTTTTGATTGTGTTATAATTAATATTTATGGCCCTAATGATGTGGTTAAAAGAAAAGAACTTTGGGATTCTTTAGTCAGGTTAAAATCCAGTTTCATGGGGCCATGGTGTATGGGGGGTGACCTTAATGAAATTAGAAATATTTCTGAAAGAATTGGGTGTTCGAGGAGGGATCGAGGGATGAGGGATTTTAATAATATGGTTGAACAACTTGAGTTGATAGACATGCCTATGTTAGGGAGAAAGTTTACTTGGTGCAATTCGCAAGAAAGGGAGAGATGGAGCAGAATTGATAGATTCTTACTTACTTATGAGTGGGTGCAAAACTTTACCTTCAAATTATAGGGTCTTCCTAGACTGTTGTCTGATCATTGCCCTATCATTTTAATGGAGGATGATAGGGACTGGGGTCCTAAACCTTTTAGGTTTCTCAATGCCTGGCTATTACACCCCTCTTTCCTAGCCTTTGTCCAGCAAAGTTGGTCAAAATTCGCAGTGGAAGAGTGGGCAGGGTATAAGTGTCTTATGAAGTTTAAAGCACTGAAACAAGCATTAAAACAATGGAATGGAGTGGTGTTTGGTAAGGTTGAATCGAAGCTTAAGAGGGTTGAAGAAGAGGCCCATGCCCTTGACTTGCTAGCTGAGGAGAGACCATTGCTTGGGGCAGAATTGATTAGAAGAAGGGAAGTGCGGGGAGAAGCTTGGAAGTTAAGCAAAATGTTGGAGTAGATTTGGCTACAAAAATCTCGACTGAACTGGGTATCTAAAGGGGATAAAAACACTAGATTCTTTCACATTATGGCTTGCAGCAGAAATAGTAGAAACTCTCTAAGTTCAATTGTTGTGAATGGCTCTATGATTGAGGAGCCTTTGGAACTTAAAGCAGCAGCTAAGGCCCATTTCATGACGCAATTCTCTAAATCTTGGAAAGTTAGACCCAAATTGTCTGGCCCTTTTAAGAGTATTGGTGGAGCTCAAGTGGTGGATCAGTTGGAGGCAGAGTTTACAGAGGAGGAAGTTAGGACTGTTATTAGGTGCTGTGATGGTAATAAGGCCCCTGGTCCTGATGGTTTCAACATGTCATTCTTTAAGAAATGTTGGAAAATTGTGAGAGTGGATGTGCTTCAGTTTATGAGGGAATTCCATCAGAATGCTCATCTTGTTGATGGGATTAATAGCTCTTTTATAGCTTTAATCCCAAAAAACCATAGCCCTTCTTGCTTATCTGAATATAGGCCCATTAGTTTGATTGGCTCCTTGTATAAGATTTTAGCAAAGGTGCTAGCTAATAGAATGAAGAAGGTGATGCCTATGATTATTAGTGAGGTTCAGTCAGCCTTTTTGCGGGGAAGGAATATATTAGATGGTATTTTGACAGCGAATGAGTTAGTTGATGGGTGAGGAGATCTAATAGAAAAGGCTTGGTGCTTAAATTGGATTTTGAAAAGGCCTATGATTCTATTAATTAGGAGTTTTTATTTGACATGTTATTAAAGTTCGGCTTTGGAACTAGATGGGTAAGCTGGACGAAAGCATGTGTATCAACTGCTAAGATCTCTGTTTTGGTAAATGGGTCGCCAACATCCGAGTTTTGTCCTCAAAGGGGTCTTCGTCAAGGTGACCCGTTGTCACCATTTCTATTCAACATTGTGGCAGAGGGGCTCAACATTCTGCTGAGCAGGGCTAAGGAGTTGGGCCTAGTTAAAGGAGCAGAGGTGGGTGCTAATGGATTGAGAATAACACATCTACAATTTACGGATGATACGATTTTATTCTGTGAAGCGGATAGGATGGAGGTGAGCAATATCAAAAGAATTCTAAAATGTTTTGAGATCTCATCAGGTCTGAAAATTAATTATCACAAGAGCGTCATTTGTGGTATTGGGGTGGATGATGGTATGTTTTATGAGTTTGCCTCTATTTTAAATTGTATGCACCAAAAGCTGCCTTTAAGCTATTTGGGACTTCCATTGGGGGCTAATCCAAGCAGGAGAAGTACTTGGCAACCTGTTCTTGACAAGTTCAAACAGAAACTGGCTTCATGGAAGAGAAGGTTACTTTTCTTCACTGGGAGACTAACTTTAATCAAATCTGTGTTGACTAATCTGCCTATTTACTACATATCATTGTTTCAGATACCTGCTGGAGCGGTTAAGGAGATTGAGCGAATGCAATAAGCTTTCCTTTGGGGCGGATTAGACCTCAGACGAAAAGTACATATGGTCCGGTGGGAGGTGCTTGCTAGGAGTAAGAAATTAGGTGGTTTAGGCTTGCGGAGGATTATAATGATGAATCAATGTCTTTTGCTAAAATGGTGGTGGAGGTTTGGAGCTGAGAATCACACTCTTTGGAAGGAAGTGATATGTACAAAGTATGCAGCAAGGGATGTAAGATGGTTACCAGAAATAATGGGCAGAGGATCTAAGATCTGGTCTGGCATAATTAATGCTGTAACATCCGTTCCAGAGCTGCATAATTTTTATATTAATAACTCACAGATTGTTTTGGGGGATGGGAGTAGAATTCAATTCTGGAGGGACAAGTGGGTTGGTAATGTTCGTTTAATGCATGAATTCCCAAGGCTTTTTTCTTTATCTAATGACAAAAATGGTGTGGTTAGTGAGTTCTTCGCGAGAAGGGCAGATGATGATGGATGGAATCTTAGCTTTAGAAGATCTTTGCTGGTATGGGAGGAGGAGGAAGCTAGAAGATTATTCAATTTGCTAAACAATGCACCACCAATATGTCCTAACAGATCTGATGAGCTAAAATGGAGAGCTGACCCAACTGAACTGTTTACTGTTGCATCAGCATATAAATGGTGTGAATCACTTATGGGGCCTGCAGCGCCAGTGGCTGATTTAATTTGGAACAATTTTGCGCCTCCCAGAGTGCAATTTTTTGGGTGGTTGGCTTGGCTTGGTAAGGTTAAAACTTCCAGCTTTCTCCATAGAATTGGAATCTTAACTGAGAGTGCTAATCTTGCTTGTGTTTTCTGCCATGATGAGGTTGAATCAGTGGATCATCTATTTCTTTTCTGTCCTTTTGTTTGGTTGTTGGCAGCATAGAAATGCTTGTGTATTTTCTGGTTCTCAACCAAATTTGGCAGATTTGTGTGAACTAGTGAAGGTCAGATTAGCTATGTGGCTCAAAGCATCGCCAATTAAGGTGGAGTTCTCTATAAACGATTTGGTATTTAACCTGCAGCAAGTGAGGCACTGCATGAGAAATGGAGGTGGCTGAGTCTGATGTCAGGTTTGGTGGTAGAGTGTGCATTAGCATCAGGTGGCTGAGTCTGAGATAGTGTGTAGCTGTCTGCCTTTCTTTCTTCTGATAATTCTGTGCTAACTCTACTTCTGAGGATGGGATCTGTTGGTCTGCTAAATTATGCTTCTGTGACAAGATGGTCTTAGCCTCAAGTTGGAGCTTGCTGCTGTTCTGTTCTTTTGATGTTGTGTTGGTTGTGTTGTGATTAGGTGCTAGATGAATGGTCTGCTCTAGATGAATGGCTGAATGCCTGTGCTTGGTGGCATTTTTTACTTTACTACTAGGACTCTACCAGTAGTACTCTTCTTTCCCATTTGAGCTTTTTGGTGCATCAGTTCATAAATGGTGTGATGGTGCTGGTTGGCTGATTGGCTGATTGCTTTGTTCTCTTATTAGTTCTGGTATTTTTTGGGTTTTAGAGGTCTGCTCAGGTGCTCATGTTGTCTGCTCTGGTGGCTGTCTGCTCAGGTGCTCATGCTGTCTGATGTCTGGTGTTTGTTTTGGCTAAGGTTTGAATTGGTTCCTGGTGTTTGTTGGCTGTGTGATGATGTTGTGGTGCACATGCTGTATGGTTCATCCTCCCCTGGTGCTCTGCTGACATTGGCTGCTCTGATGCTATGGATTGTCCGTTTGCTTGTCTTTCTATATGTGTGTTAGTTTGTTAGTTTTGGTTATCTTATGCTTGGGTGAGGTTGGCTTATGGATTGTCTGTCGGCTTGTCTTTCTATATGTGTGTTAGTTTGGTTGGTGACTCACCAACTCTTGATGGTGTGCTAGCATATGATTGGGCGGCCTTATCGGTGCCAACCTAGTTGGGATTGATTTGGTTCGCTATGATGCTTTTAGCACTCATCCTTCTCTTTTCTTTTATTGATGTAATTGTCTTCTACTTCATCAATAAAGCTCCTTTTTCTTTGCTGATTAAAAAAAAAAAAAAAAAATTCAATAAAGTCTACCAAGCTATACAAGCATCTTCTTTTTGATAAACTTTAAATATCATAAAATATTGTTCATGTGATCTATTTAAGATTGTCATTTCATTTAGTGAATTTTAGTTTGAAAAGAGCTCTTCTTGATCAACTTAATTGTTAAAGAGCATCTACACTAATACAATATTTTTTTGTGTTATTTTAACATAATGAAATTACTTTCTATACAAATTTGTTACAATTTGTTCCAGCAGTGTGCAATATTTACTGTGTTAAAATTGCATATTTGCTTTAACAATAAAGTATTTTTATGTGCTATTTGTTTATTTATTTATCTAGCTATTAACCACAACTTTTTAATACTAGTTCAATTTATAGGTTATTGCATAGATGTAATTTTTTATCTCTACATTTAATTTATCTTTATTTATTTATATCAAATTAGTTTTCTTACTTTGGTGAAAAGTTTATTATCATGTGGCTAAACGGGGGACTAAATGATCCACTTTTCTATAGGTGACTAAACAGGTCGTTATGTATATCTCTTGTTTGTTATCATGTAAACTATAATCCCTGTAAATTTTCTACCTTTGTTACATTTTCCCTCCACTATTTTTGCAGGTTTAGAGTACATCTCAAACTGAGTGCCTGATCCCTTTTGGAGTTGGTCTGGCATCAGATCCCATGGCTGTGCCCCAAGGAGGAAAGAAGCTGCCCATGGAAGATGTGTGCTATTACCATTGGCCTCTTCTTGGGGCTGATCAGGTTTTAGACATGTATATTTGGATTTTATCCTGATAGTCTTGCACACTTACTTGAAAGGGCTAAATCTTGCACGGTTGCCAAACATGCAGTTTGGACTTTTTCATATATGTGATGGACATGGTGGAGTAGCTGCTGCCTCATCTGCAAACAAGTTAGTGTTTCATATCCAACTAGAAGAGTGCTATTTTCCATGGTGGCTAAATCCCCTCTTGCATTTTGATATTCTGATAGTTACCTATGACAGGAGTAGTGTAATTTCAGTATACCCCTTTTCACTGAGTCCAGAACATATATGCAAATTTCCTGAGATCCTGTGTACATCCCTCTTAAAATTCACGCTATCCCCATATTTACTTACAAGTTACAATAATCAATTTGACTTTGAATTAGTTCGACTGATTGTGGCTCCAAATTTGCCTAGGTGGAATGAGTCTTCATTTTCAGTATCTTCTTCCTAACCCGGTTATGTTTGTTAATTCTCACTGCCTATTGAACAATGAAAATTGATTTTGAATTTGGAGCAGATAGTGGGAAGCCTAGTTTGGTCAGGTTGGAAATAGATTGGCCTGATGGTTTGTTTCCTAACCAATCCTTTTGACCTTGTAGAAGATGAAACTCACATTTTCTATCTTGCTTTGGGATTATATGTATGAGGGTGCAAAAATCACATCCAATTTTATTATTGCGCCATATTTTATCCTTGCTTACGCACAGGTGTACAAGTTACTGTTTGCATACCTTATTAATTACCTGACAATTTTATCTCCAGGATGCTGCCTGAGATGGTTGCTAGTATCTTGTCAGATTCATCTAGAAGGCAGAGGGTTTTATCACAATGCGATGCTTCGGATGTCCTTAGGGATGCTTTTCTACAAGCAGAAGCAAGCATGAACCACTATTATGAGGTCTTTAGCCTGACACAACTATACGTGATCTCTTTGTCTTCAGCTTTTATGTGTCTTGTTGATCTAATCTGAAGGAGAGCTCATTTATTTGCTTCATATAAAATAGATTTTTCTACTAATAATCCTCAAAATAGATACGTCTTTCACAATATTTGTTTCTTATAAATGGTTCAATTTTGCTACCAAATTTGGAAATATTATGGTGGCCCCTTAAATGCCAGCGAAACCAGGGGTTAGGTTTTATAACCCAATCCACCACTCCAAGTATTTCATATTGACAAGATCCGCACTAAGTAAAGGACTTTTATCTATTATTAGAATTGTACAATTTGCGAATCGATTCGATTCAGTAGATAATCAATACGAACAGGTTGTGTGAATTCCAAATAACTATGAATCGTATGTGAATCGGTGAACCGAATCAGTGAATCGTGAATTGATTCGATTCGCTAAAATCAACGTTTGGCTTTCTTTTTTGGTTTTTTATTGTTGGAAAAGAGTTCACACAACCTTTTTAAGGTCTTTAGGATTACTATATGCCATCTTTTGACTTTCTCCCTCCCTATAATACTCAAACCTTAGTGAAAAAAATGAACTTTCTCTCTCTATAATATTCTAGGCTTACATATTTAGAGAATGAATTTTTTGAAGGCATCAAGTGAGATTTTTTAAAATGTTTGAAAATTTTGGTTTTTTAACGTTGTAAAAAGTTAAAAAACATTGTTGTTTAGGTATTGTTATTTGGAAATTGAAAGTTTGTCTTTGTTTGTTTTCTTTGTTAAGAATGGTTAATATGAAATAGTATCTAAAAGAGAAAAGGTAAAGTGGTAAACATGGGAACCTGCGTTAATGTTTACCTAGACCACATGATTATCATTTAAAATAACATTTTCATTGATTTAAACCAAAATATTTTATATTTATTAGATGTAATTAATATCTAAGTGTGTAGATATATTTTTCTATGTAATTTAAAAAATGTGACCAAATCTTTATGATTCACGATTCGATTCGATTTGCGATCGGTACAATACCATTTTGATTCACGATTCGAATCCCGATTTGACGACTATGCTTTTAACAACTTCATTATGCTTGCTTTGTATGTTCTTGCACACTCACGTAGGTAATTGTGTAGTTGGAAACTTTGTACATGCCGCAAACCTTGGAAACTACCGTATCACATGCGTGCTCTCTGCTTCTAAAAAATCCCTCTGCACTGCTCTACCTTTTGGCTCTAGTAGATGATTCTAAGGTGGGGCTACTATAGTTTTTGTTATTCATACGGGTTTTTCTTAGGTTGAATAACCACCTTGCCTGATGTTTTTTCATATCTAGCAGTAGCCTGTATTTGTGATTTCAACAACATAATAAGTTGAAAAGGACATTGAAAGTAGCTCTTCAGGAGTTGCAAACCATTTCAAAATTTTGATAAATGATTAGTGCTCAGATATCATATTTGGCTCTTTCTTATAAAGACCTGAGGTGTGCAGGTTCTTTTGCATATAAAGAACTTTGTTATTCTTTTGCAAATGTGAATTGCTTTCAGGAATTGTAGCTTCACACATTTAAATCTTTCTGAAAACTGGAAGAAGAAAAGAACGTGACTTGGATAGATGTGGCTTTTCTGTACCCTATACTTTTTCTGTTCCTACCCAATTTGATTGTTGCATGTTTAACCATGGGAACAACATTGGTTATTTTTAAACCCACAGCAAATTGTCAAATTCTTCACTTTTATTTTTATTGTAGATTAAGGCTGTAGTGCTTTTTATAATAATCAAAAATCTTTCAGGGCTGTACGGCAACAGTGCTTCTGGTTTGGGCTGATGGTCATGAAAATTTCTATGTGCAATGTGCAGACCCAGCATGTGTTAGAAGTTTGTGTACTTATTTTGTCGTTCTTAGATCTATTTTTAATTGTGATACTACGTTATCAGAATTTGTACATGTTTAGCATGACATTCTTTACATAATCTCTTCCATAGTTCTGGATGAAGTCGATGGAGAATTTTTCTTATTGAAAAAGAAAAAAAAAAAAAGAAATAAGAGGAACATGGAGAATTTTGGCAACCTGCAATTCTTCATATGCTCTCTTCCTGCTCTTCCAATTTATAAAAAGTTCCTTCCTGATCCTTTAGAATGTTATTCTAGCAGACTAGCACTCACTAACATCTGAATATATCAGTGGCTGGGTCAAGAAAATATACCATTGGATTTCGTAGTATAGAGCCATGCATGGTTGGTCAAAATAACTATTTTAGAACTAATATGTACACTTCAATATTCCCTTTCTTTTTGGATGATTGGTCAAATAGCGAAAATGATCACTTTTAGTTATCTATTTCCTCTTTTATTTCTCTTCCAGGTTTACGCAAGTTACATAAGTCCTAACTTTTTGAAGGCTGTACTATCTGAGTTTCTCTATAATATTAGCTTCAAATTTCATCCCCGCCTAAATTTTTGTCAACTTAAACCAGGTTGGCGAAGAAACATAAATGGATGCACCCCTTCCGTATGCCTGGTTTGTCCATTGATGACCAGTGCAAGTGACCTAAGTTTACAAATGTTTTGGAATGGAAAATTTCTGTATTGGCCTACAGTGCCACGGTCACTTGCTTTTATATGTTTACGTTTATATTTTTCGGGCCATGGGACCTAAAAGTCATTAATGTATCTATCTTGATCTGCATCTTCTTGAAGAGCAACCTGTCAGATGCACTTAAGTACATCTACTTTAGTCTATGAATTTTACACTCACCATTATTTCTAGGAATTACAGGGTCCAAAATGAGTGGTTACTATTTGGTGGATTGCCACGCCAAAAATGGTTGGACCCTTCTACCCCTTTATTGAACCATTATTTTTTTTCCTTCTCTGATCATTACACGAACTGTTAGCACAAGTGGCATTCTAGTTGGTGAATATGTAGTTTGATTATCACCTATCAATTGAAATAAGATTGTAATTCCTCATGAAATTGGGTTTTTGCTAGACAAGCAGATGAAGGGGGGCTGTTTGGCTGCAATTTATTGTAATGGGTGATATATGGCCGCTATGGATTCTTCTAAATTTCCAATTATTACTACTTTATGTTCTCAATAAGTAAATACTTAATATGTAACTTGCAAGAAACTACATACCACATACTTTTTTTCTTTTTGGAGGGTGAGTTTTTCAAATTTGTATTTTTAGAAGTAATTAATGAGGTAGAATATGACAGATGACTAGATAACTTAAATGTAGATCCTGCTAGTAGCATTTTTTTTCACAGGGGCATTATCTATTTATTACCATCGCATAGATGATAACTGAATGAACTATGAACTTTATATGCTAATGCAATAGCTATTAAAATAGCTTTGACATTTTTGTTTCATTTCCTTCAAACCCCCCCCCCCCTCCCTTTAAATTTAAATGCTTTGATCAAGTCCACATAGTTAATGGCATGCTCAAATTGAAATAGTCCTCTTTCACATAACCTCCCACCCTGTCTTTACTAGTGAGTAATTTGATCCTGTTGTGACCGTATTGATGGAAAGCAGATTAAAATGTCAGAAGACCACAGAATCAGCAGTTATTCTAAAAGACTTCGTATGCAAGAAACAGGAAAACCTTTGAAAGATGGGGATACACGCCTATGTGGTATGGAAAAATTGTTTTGTCTAATCTATTGTTTACCTTGTTAAATATTAATAATGAGCTATAACTCTTTTTTATTTTTCCCTGGTTTTCCTTGTCGAGGTCTAAACCTTGGTCAGATGCTTGAAGACAAATTTCTGAAACAGCAAGAAGCTCGTTTTAGTTTGGAGCCTTATATAAGTGAAGTTGTGCACATACATCAAGCAAGCAAGGGCTTTGGTTTTTTAGCAAGGTGATCTTACTTCCAATTAATATCTCTGTTATTCACTGAACTATTTTGCTAATAGTTGCCCTGGGAGTCATAGCTCTTGCTTTTCTGTCCAGTTCTCATTTGGCTGATCTTCCATGCAATGGGCCACAATTGAGAAATTACTATTGCATTTTTTTTAACCAGGTCTTGGAAGATGTCTTTTTTTTTCATTTGGAATACCTAGAATTGGAAGTCCCTTTATATATATATATATATATATCAGCAGTGATTTAAACCCCCTCAAACTTCAACCCCCACCACCCCCACACACACATGGCGGGTGGTGATTGGAGGAGGAGGAAAAAAAAAATAACCAATCAAAAAAGAAAATGGGTCAAAGGGGTGAGGGAAAAGGGGGTCCCAATCTTTATTTATATATATATATATATCTTGTCCTTCCCGGACTCTGCTTTAGCTTACTTTTAACATGGTGGAAATGTGACTCTGGATGCAGTGATGGCTTTTGGGATGTTAACTTCAAGAAGGCAATTCAGCAACTCAAACAGGTATTGTCACTTGGTTGATACTTCCAGCCCATTTACCATTTTACACTTATTTTAAATTAATTTTAAAATTGGGGTCTTTTTCAACTTGCTTCCCAAACTCCGTGAAAGCCTTTTACTAAACAATGCTTTCTATTTCAAATTTCTTTGTTCTGAAGTTACTAGAAGCCCGTTAAAAGTTGAAGAATGGAGAAAGCGTGACAGCTAACAAAACGTTGTTACTAAAAACGTTTCCTAAAAATGCTTTTATCAAAATGATGTTACTAAACACCCTTTCATGTAGATTATTAGAAAATAATTTTTAAAAAATGCCCTAGTTTTGGAATTAAGTTTAAAAATTATTGTAATCCGGAAAATGAGCCAATACTTCCCTGTATTTTTGTCTGGAGGGTTTACGTACTGTTTTCCCATCTTGAACTTCGCAGGCAAGGGAGAGATATATGGCAGACACAGAGCATCTGGCTGAAAAGATTGGTAATTTTTTGTTGAACGAGGCCAGAACACAACGTACAAAGGGTAGCACCTCTGTAATTTTCTTAGATTTTGACAGCATAAATAGAATCCCTTCTTGTAAACTCGACTCTTAGAATGAGCTCCCATGTAAAATACTACAATTTTTATTGTTTTAAATTTATTTTTTTTCCTCTGAAATTTCTCTCTCCCGTCATATTTTTCCTTATCCAAATTATGCTTTAAATGCCTTGATTCTTGGCACTTTTGCTTCAGAGCAGGAAGCTATTATATGTTCTCTAAAACTGTTAAAGGTGAGTTTGGATCTTGGAAAAAGAAGATAAAGTTTTAAGTATTATGTTTAGAAGTTGAAATTGGGAGAGGCAATCAGTTATTGAAGTTTTTGACTGTAAGATTTGAATTCTTCTTGGTATTCAAGGTTGGTGATAATCTTGTTAGACTCAAATTCATTCATAGCATGGTTGTTGAAGCTTGATCTTAACAATTGGCCAAAGATCGACAAATAAAAATGGGAAGTCAAGTTTTCTTGATTTTGTTTTCTTTAGGCCAGTGGAAATGGATTAACTTGATTGTTTTCTGTTTGGAAAAAATTACAATAAAGTAGTTTTCCAATATGATGAAAAATTAAATTCTCATTCATGAGAATATAGGTCATGTTTGTTTGGGTGGACATGAGCTTGGGATTGGACTAATAGTCCAATAAAATTATTAATCCGATGTTTGGTTAAACAATTGAAGTACGAATTAATTATTTTAAACTTGACTATTAGTTAAGATAGGATACATAATCCAACGGATTGGTAGTCCTAGGACTATTAGTCATAGGAATACTAATCCAGTCCGCCCAAACAAACATGGCCATAGAGTTTTAACTTTTTCAATATGACAAAAAAATTTAGTGACAGTTTTCCAATATGATGATAACTTTTAGAAAAATTCTGAATTCTATGGGAATATAGAGTTTGGAAAAATTTTGAGTGACAGTTTTTCAATATGATGAAGAGCTTTAGAAAAATTCTCAATTTTATGAGCATATAGAGTTGGAAATTTTTTTGATTTCATAGAAATTTTAACCAATCACAAATAATTTTAGTTCGGGCTCTCTAAATGCCAACATAAATATGAAAGATATTTTTAAAGTATCTGCATCCAATAATTTTTCATTTTTATAACATTTGTTGCCAAATTTGAAATAATTGTATTTTTTTAATAGAAGGGTTGCGTTGTAATTATTTAAATTATAAATATATTTTCTTAAATTTACTAAAATATGAATTGTTCCTTATAGTTTTAAAAATTATAAATATTTTCTTATCAGAAATTTTTATTTAACAAAATTAACAAAAAAACAAAAATTGCTAACTACTCTTCTATATAACAATAAAATTATCAAAATTATTAATAAAAATATATTTTTAACATCATTAAAATCTGTTAATTGACTTGGGACATATTTGATTGATAAGATTACAACATAAGATTGAGTGTTAGTCCATAAACTCACAATACCATATTTGATTGCAAATTTTATTAATTGGATTACATTTATAACAAGAATTCAATCCGATGAAATTGACTAATTTTCAATATTAAAAGGGGCTAAGAATTATAATTTCAAGTATGAACAAAAAATAAAATAAAATGAATATGTAATAAATGGTTATCTCACTAATATAATTAGATAATTCATATAATTATTAATCATTTCACTATTAATTATATTAATTAAACAAGACTTTAATGATTTATTAATAAAATATGCAATTAAAAATTTTAAAAAGTAAAAAATGATTTCACGACTACAAATGATAATTTATATTTTAAACAAATCTCAAATATATATATATATATATATATTTGAAAGATCTCAATTACTATAAAAATATTTCAGATTTGTTATGCTATAAAATCTTAGTATCAGAGACCTTAAAAAAAATTCAGGGGTGTGTGGAATCAAGTGAACTTGAGCTCGAGACGAATGGAATCGGGATTATAGCAAGTTGAGTTAATTAGTTTATAGTAAATTTGAACTACTTAAATAATTATTAAAATATTACTCAATCTCTAGTAGCACATTTAGGAACAAGACTTTAGTAGGTAATGCTATCAATATATGTTCATGCACCACACTAGAAGAAATACAAGAACAACTTTAAATTACTAAAGTTTTTTTTTGATCTACTAAAATGAGGTTTTTTGCTTAGTTAATAACTCAAAATATACATAACCAAAAAAAATAACTCAAAATACAAACTATTGATTGGTTGGTGAAAATTACAATTGAATTTGAATTGAAACTATCTATATTGAAAACCCATTTCGATATTTTCTATACTATAATAATGATTTCAAAATAGATAGCCTCAAATTACTCTTTCGGACACAAGACTACCAAAACCAAAACCACTTGTTCATCTTCTTCAAGTTGTTTGTGCTTGTGTTCACTGACTACAGCTTCTTCAACTCCGCAATGGTGTCGACCTTCACTTTCTGCACCTCAGCTATAATTTCATCCGTTCCTTGCTTCAATTTAATTGTGTGTGTTTGTGTTGGTGTTTTTGGAGGTTTTGTTATGTGATGTTTTCTTTTTCAGTTACTCTGTCGAGATTAATTGGTGGCACCATACCCAAACCAGGTTTGAGTGGCGCCAAACCAGTTTCAACCCCCTTCTCATTGATTGGTGTGGGATTGTTACATATTGCCTTGTCGTTAGTTACTATATCAACCTTTGCTCTGGGGATTGGTTTGCTATAGAGGCTAATGGAAGGATCTAGAACTCCCTAACAAACTTTAGAAGACTATGGAGAATTCTAAAAAGACCTAGGAAAATCAAGAACCTATACATTTGTACATATAATTAGATATTTGTATAGATAGTTCTAGACGGCTAGAACATTCTTGTAGCTTGTAAAGAAGGCTTCCAAAGGAAGCTTCTCCATGTACTTCCTAGTGGCTTCTAGAGTGTTTTATGAGAGGCCAAGAGTGCCTATAAATAGGAGAGGAGCTCATTTGCTCCAAACCATCTAAGAGCTGTAAAGCTTTCTTGAAGGGAATACAAAAGGCATTCTCTCAAACTCTCATTGTGTTCTTATTTGTCTTTCTTTAAAGTTTGTGAGTTAGGCTGACTTAGCATCATCAAGTAGCAAACCAATCCCCAGAGCAAAGGTTGATACAGTAACTAACAACGAGGCAATATGTCACAATTCCATACCAGTATGTGGGAAGGGGGTTGAAACTAGTTTTGCCCCACTCAAACCTGGTTTGGGTATGGTGCCACCAATTAATCTCGACAGAGTAACTGAAAAAGAACAAAAAAAAAAAACACATCACAAAACAAAGCCTCCAAAAACACCAACACCAACACAAACACAAACACGAAAAGAAAATAAAGATACGTATGAATCTAGAAAGATATACCTCGTCTAAAGAAGTTTGCCATGGTAGCTAAATGTCTGAGACAGAGAGAGTTGTTGAGAGAGAGTTGCGAGCTGCTGAGAGAGAGAGCTGCTGCAGCGGGTGAAATTGCTGAATTTAGGGTTTCGCTTATAACCTTATATATAATGGTATAAGGGAATCAAAGTACACTAGGGGTTATGGTGGCTTAGTTAATCCAAAAGTATTTTTTGGTAGAGTTGAATTTTGAATTTATGTGTTTTAATTATAATTTGAAAAGAAAAAATTTGTTTGGTTATAAGTTTTGAAAAAAATTTTGAATTGAGTTTTGAATTTTTGAACTTAGAAAGTTGTTTGATTTAAAAATTTACAACTCATAACCAAACACACAACTCAAAATTTTATTCAAAACTCATAAAAAATTTTAAAAATATTTTTTATTTAAAATATAAAAAATAAGGTGTCAATTGCCCCGAAAAAAAAAAAAACCCCCAAACAAACAAACAAACACTATTCCAGTCAACCAGCTAGACGTGCGGGAGGATGACCGAGTAGACGTATTTTCAAAAGTGGGTGTAAAATCAATTTTTGAAAATTCTAACCAAACACAAGTGGGTGTGAAATCAATTTTTAAAAATTCTAACCAAACACAACATTCAAACCAAGGTGTGGAATCACATTTCCAAAACTCCACCAAACAATGATTCTCACTATTATTGAAAGCTAATAAATAATCACCTAGTTTGGTTTAAATTTTTTGAATTTATTTTTAAAAAAATTGAGTTTATTTTATTTTTCATATTTTTAATAAATGTTTTTTTAAGTTTCAAATATATTTTTTATTTTTTGAGATGTACCATAGGTATATCTAAAGGGTAAAATATTTATAAAAAAATATATATTTTACAAAATCAATAATGCACAATAATATAAAGAGTTGAGGTGTGTAGGTTCTTTTGCATATAAAGAACTTTGTTATTCTTTTGCAAACGTGAATTGCTTTCAGGAATTGTAGCTTCACATGTTTAAATCTTTCTGAAAACTAGAAGAAGAAAAGAATGTGACTTGGATAGATGTGGCTTTTTTGTACCCTAAACATTTTCTGTTCCTACCCAACTTGATTGTTGCACGTTTAACCATGGGAGCAACATTGTTTAACTTCTTGGATATTGAACGTTGTTATTTAAACCCACAACAAATTGTCAAATTCTTCACTTCTTTTATTTTTATTGTTGTATAATGTTGTTGGGTATTATAGTGTTATCTCTACAAGCACGTTTAAGGGTTATATCATATTGTTTTCTAATTTATTTATTTTTGCTCCGCGAGGATTAAAGTTGTAGTGCTTTTTATAATAATCAAAAATCTTTCAGGGTTGGACGGCAACAGTGCTTCTGGTTTGGACTGATGGTCATGAAAATTTCTATGTGCAATGTTGGAGACTCAGCATGTTTTATGAAGTATATTCTAAAAAATATAAATTTTACTTAAAAATCATTTAGAAATTCAATACTTACCTCACTCAATTTCTAATTCCAATTCCTCCATGGGATTGGTAGTCCTACTAATGCGGGTTTTACAAGTCTAAGGGGATACTAAGGGGATAGTTAATCCCCTCACTCATGTTAGCAAAACACTCTTTATGTAGGTCTCACGGACTATTAGTCCAATCTTCCTCTCCGAATAGCTAAACAAACATGGTCTAGGGGTAGGGCTGCAAATGAATAAAATTGCTCGCAAGCTATCTCAGCTCGTTAAGGGCTCGGCAATTTAGTAAACGAGTCGAGCTCAAGCTCGAATAAGGTCGGCTCATTTATCTTTATTTAAATTATGTAATAAATATATTATTTATGTATTAAATTTATATATGAATAATAGCATAAATACATTATTTGTGTATTAAATAATATAAATAATAATAAAAATTCTTATTGAGCCAAGCTCGAGTTTCATTAAATATTAACAAGACAACTCGAGCTCGAACCTAGTTAGTTATCAAGCTGAGCTCGAGCTCAATAAACAAGTTTGGTAAGCAAATGAGTTAAGCTGGAGCTTAGCAAAATTTGACTAAACTCGTTTCCAGCCCTACCTAGGAGTGTGGATTGGTAGTCATACTAGTCCAAGGGGATAGTTAATCCCCTCACTCAAGTTCCAAAGCAAATACTCTTTTGGTAGGTCCCATAGACTATTAGTCCAATCTCCCTCTCCAAATAGCTAAACAAACATGGTCTAAGAGTAGGATTGCAAATGAATCAAATTGCTCGTAAGTCATGCTCGATTTTCATTAATATTAACGAGGCAACTCGAGCTCGAACCTAGTTAGTTATCGAGCAAAGCTCGAGCTCAATAAATGAGTTTGGTAAGCAAATGAATTGAGCTCGAGCTCAGCAAAACTAGACTAGTCTTGTTTGCAGCCCTACTTAAGAGTGCAGATATATCTACACTTATAAAGTGTGAGAAGGATGCTGGAGTACCACCGGAAATCTCCTATAGAGAGGTGCTCTCACTGTTCTCTGGAACTGGTAATAAAAAATACATTTAGGGCCTCAATTAGTAGGATAAATATGTGTAGGATTATTAATACCTACCTCCATATAGTATTGAATATTCTATGATTTTGTGGGATTAAAAGTACTACGTATTTACTTAGCCGGCCATCATTCATGTCATCCAAGAAATATGCATACCAATCCTATGCTCTAATACTAGAATCAAATAGGCTCTCAAATTAAATGCATCTAAAAAGTAAAAATAATTTACTAAAATACGAAAAAAAATTCACTAATTAAAAATAATTGTCTCGTGTCATTTTGGTCCCCACACTTTCAATTGGTTCAATTTTGACTCTTAATCTTAAATTGTGTCAATTTGGTTAAATTGATAATACCGTTAGTGTTTTTGCAAAAAAATTATTACTAAATTAATTAAGGTTAACTCACTGAATTGAGCAAATTTATAATTGTCTATAAAATCTTGCGCTTATTTTTTTATTAAAAATTGTCAATAATTTTATTGAATTGGAGTAAATTAAGACAAAATTATAAATTTAAAGTCAAAATCAAGTGAATTAAAAATTACAGAAACTATAATGACACAATGATTAAAATATAATTTACCCTTGATTATCTAAACACGCTTTCTTCACTTAAAACCTTAAATCAAAACCCCACTCCGCTCAAAGCTTTCCTAGCTATGTGGAAATGGCGATGAGGCTGGGAACTGGTGAGTCCTAACTTTTTTATTTTATATTTGATTTTCTTCCTTTGATTGAACCCATTTTTATTTTTTAAAAACTTTTTCATGCTTTTGTTTTGCTTGAGTCAGATAATCTATTTAATTGTTGGTGAATTTCTGTGGGTTGCTTGTTGGATTGTGGGTTGAATTTCAGATAATTTTTGTGGGTTGATTTTCTCTTCTATTTGGATTCATTATACAGTCACAGAGTGTTGCTCACTATTTTCGATGCCTTTTCCCTGTTCCTTTTGGCTTCAATTAAGTGAAATTTGCGTAAAGCTTCATTTTCAGGTGAATTTTGCCAAGGTTTTGGGTGAATAAATCTATCTGGTTTTGGGTGAATAAATTTGCCAGTATTTTGTTAATTTTTATTTTTTAAAAACTTTTTCATGCTTTTGTTTTGCTTAATCCGATAATCTGTTCAATTGTTGGCAAATTTTTGTGGGTTTCATGTTGGATTGTGGGTTGAATGTCGGATAATCTTTGTGGTTGAATTTATCTTCTATTTGGATTCATTATACAGCCATGGAGTGTCGCTCACTGTTTCGATGCCTTTTTCCTGTTCCTTCTGATTTCAGTGAAATTTGCGTATTAGCTTCATTGAATTTCGCCAAGGTTTTGGAAGAATAAATCTGTGTTTGGTTTTGGGTGAATAAATTAGCCATTATTTTGTTAATTTTTATTTTTTAAAACTTTTCATACATTTGTTTTGCTTGAATCAAATAATTTGTTCAATTGTTGGTGAATTTCTGTGGGTTTTCTGTTGAATTGTGGGTTGAATTTCTGTGGGTTTTCTGTTTGAATTGTGGGTTGAATTTCTCTTCTAGTTGGATTTATTACATAGTCATGTATCCTAGAAAATGTAGCTCTGGATATGAAAATGGGAAAAATAAGCGAAGAATAAAAATTAATTAATTCAATCTGAGGGAGCTCTTGCAGAGAGTTCAGATTCTATTGATAGTGAAGAATTTGAAGATTTTGTGAGTGAGGAACCTAGTCATGAAACTAGCAATGAGCACGAGTTGTATGAGTAAATGGATTGAATTGGAAAGTAAATTTCGATTTGAGATTTTTCATTTGTGTGTTTGTGTTGGTGTTTTTGATTTGTTTTGTGATGTTCTCTTTTTTTTTCTTTTTCAATTACTCTGTTGAGATTAATTGGTGACGCCATACCCAAACCAGGTTTGAGTGGCACCAAACCAATTTCAACCCCCTTCCCACTGACTAGCGTGGAATTGTTACATATTGCCTCGTCGTTGGTTACTGTATCCACCTTTGCTCTAGGAATTGGTTTGCTAGTTCATGATAATGGTAAATAAGAAATCAAATTGAAGCAAGCAAAGGCTGAAATTATAGCTGAGGTGCAGAAAGTGAAGGTTGACACCATTGCGGAGTTGAAGAAGCTACAGTCAATAAAGATTGACACCATTTCTCTGACTGCAGCTTCTTCAACTCCGCAGTGGTGTCCACCTTCACTTTTTGCACCACAATTGTAATTTCATCCTTTGCTTGCTTTAATTTAATTTCTTCTTTACCATTATCCTGTACTAGCAAACCAATCCCCAAAGTAAAGGTTGATATAGTAACCAACGACGAGGCAATATGTAACAATTCCACACTAGTCAGTGGGAAAGGATTGAAACTAGATTGGGGACTAAGAGGCGAAGAGATTTGTTGTTAGGAGGTTTTGGGGAAAGTGGTTCAGTTATTCATGAACGTAGAGGTCGTCTGAGTTTGTCAAAGATTGATGTACGCAGAGGTGGTGATGACACTAGTGATGTTGATCTTGGCCCATCGATTTCAGAGGTTAGTGTTAACAAAGAGGAAGTTGATCGTAGAGGATCATTTGTTATGGATGCAGCAGAATTTTCTAATGTTTTACGAAATGTAATCATCAGTGTAAAAAATAGTGATGTGACTCAAGATGTAATAGTTGATGATAAGAGAAATGTAGTAAGTAAATAAAATTTTGAGTGGTTTCATAAATAAAATTAATAAAATTTTTCATTAATCATGACAGTGGTTACATTAACATCAAACCATTCTCTCATTTTTGGGAACATTGCATCTAACCAACTACTGTCCCCATTTGTTAATAAAATACAAGGAATTCCTCCTCTAATAGTGAGATCTGATTGGAACTTAACAAATACATGGAAATCTCTCTGGCAGCCTACTAAATTCTTCATTAATTCAGTAAGGACTGTCGAGTATTTGATGTCGTCTATGACGTTGTAGACGGCGTCTTGGTCGTAGTCCTTGAAGCTTATTCTGCCAGAGAAGTAATTGTGTCGTCAGAGGCTTCTGGCCCAGGCGATTTTGCCTGTTCTTGAGGGTCCTTCGAGGTAGTGGGAGATTGGGCAGATGGGCCTCTGCTCTGGTTCCTGTTATCAGAGGAGGAGAGTTCTTCGTCAGTATATAAATTATTGATATTGTTTTTGTGTATCCCTAATCTATGGAAGTCGTCTTCCCTCCAAACGGAGAGACAGCAATTTTGACATAACTCGTACTGAACGAAATTTCGACTCACAAACAAAATATTATTTTCTGCCCATTTTTTTACTTCATGTAAGAAAGGAAATGAATTAAAGAGGCTAGTAAATGGGGGCCTCTCTCTTTTGTAATGATCCCTCGAAAATATTTTTAATTGGGGGTATTTTGTGACGTAATCGGTGGGACATCTTTCTTTACAGAGAGCAAAGAATTGTTCCTCCGTTTCTGCTTCGCCAAGTATCGTCTTCCAGAGTTCGTCTCTGTTTTTCGAAGGACTTCTCCCCTTTGATGAAAATCCATTCGACGAACTCGCCCTCTTTCTGTATATACTGTCTACTTGCTGTTGGGGAGTGGAGTTTTTCTATATTTGGATGGTAGATCCTCCCGTTGGTTCCAGTGAGATCGAAAAATCTCGAGTTTGAGGTTTGGATCCTCTTCGTGCATTGAACCATGGCATGAAGGTGAGGGTTTCCATCTTCATGGAGCTCCCTTGCGCCAAGTATGTAGTATGGCTAGCAGGCTAGTTGGAGAAGAGATTGTAGGAGTTCTAGGAGTTGTTCTTTTGGGTATGGGCATTGTGGGTAAGTGAGGAAAACATTCTTGGCATAAAAACGGAAAGAGGCTTGGCGAGGCATTTTGTAGTGGTAAATAGTGAACTCACACCAGCCGTACAAGACCTCCCTATTAGTTAAAAAACCTGGTGTGAGTGGTGTGACTGGGGGGCGTTGTATTAATATTACCAACGCCCCCCTCCCTCCCGCTGATATGAGCCGTCCATTGCTGTACTTATGGACACGTGTATGAATGTAGTAAAAAGGAAGTCACACCCGGGCCCAGGTGTGAGTGGTGTGAGTACTTTTGATTCCTTTGCCAGATAGTGCTATACACGTGTCGCTCTTTTGGTGGTTTGTGTGGCTGTAAAGAAAATATTTTCTCCAGAATGATAGACATAAAGCAAAGGCAGGAAAATAAATGCGTTTGAATTATTTTGAATGGGAAATCTTCGTCCTTACACGCGAGCCAGTTTTGCTATATATTTGGTACCAGAAAATATTTTTTGGCATAGAGAAATATGCTTTTGCAGTGGGATAGCTATTGTGGTGAAGTTGCTTTCTGGTACCTTATTTCGTCCCTCCTTTTCTTTTTATACAATGTTGTACTCCTTAGAAGAGTATCCCGAGAATTACGGGCAGTTCACTCAAATGTGTGTAGATCGCTTTTTGACGTGGCAAATAGGGCTGTGGGAAGAGAGCCTGCGGTCAGCTCCGGTGAAGTTTGTTTCGGTGTACGAGGAGCAGAGGGCAAATATATCAAAGCTAAGGTGTCTGAACAGAAGGGTTAGCAGAGGTAAGAGAATCAACAGAATTTGTAGGATAAAAGATTTGGAGTGTTTTATAAAAAATGGAAAGAACAGGAAGCAGCTAGTATCGAACCCCCTTTGCGTACCGGAGGTCAAGGACACCGGCGGTCAGTGGATATAAGCGGAGTTACCTTGGTCGTGCACTTTTTAAGGCGGCGTACATTCACTAACGGTACGTTCAGAATATTCCACGTTATACTAAAAAGATTAAGAGGGGAGTAAGGAAGTTGCAGTTGTACAATGGGGAAAGTGGGTCCTTTCCATACTCAAACTTGGTTTGGGTATGGCGCCACCAATTAATCTCGACAAAGTAACAGAAGATGAAAAAAAAAAAATCACAAAACAAAACCCAACCTCCACAAACACAAACACAAACACACACACACACACACAGAAATGAAAAATCTCAAATCCAGATTTACTTTCCAATTCTATCCATTTGCTCATACAACACGTGCTCATTGCTAGTTTCATGACTAGGCTCCTCACTCACAAAATCTTCAAATTCTTTGAATCTGAAATGTGTGCAAGAGCTCCCTCAAATTGAATTAATTTTTTTTATTCTTGGATTCTTTTTACCATTTTCATATCCAGAGCTACACTTTCTGGGATCCATCATTGTATAATAAATCCAACTAGAATAGAAATTCAACCCACAAAGATTATTTGAAATTCAACCTTCAACCCACAAAGATTATCTGAAATTCAACGATCAATCCAACAGAAAACCCACAGAAATTCAAGCAAAACAAAAGGATGAAAGAGTTTTTAAAAAATAAAAATTAACAAAATAATGGCAAATTTATTCACCCAAAACCAAACACACAGATTTATTGACCCAAAGCCTTGGCAAAATTCACCTGAAAATGAAGCTAATACGCAAATTTCACTGAAGGCAGAAGGAGGAACAAGAAAAAGGCATCAAAACAATGAGCAACACTCCATGGCTGTGTAATGAATCCAAATAGAAGAGAAATTCAACCCACAAGGATTATTTGACATTCAACCCGCAAACCAACATGAAACCCACATAAATTTGCCAACAATTGAACAGATTATCTGGTTCAAGCAAAACAAAAGCATGAAAAAGTATTAAACAATTAAAATTTACAAAATACTGGCAAATTTATTCACCCAAAACCTTGGCGAAATTCACCTGAAAATGAAGCTAATACGCAAATTTCACTTAATTGAAGCCAAAAGGAACAGGAAAAAGCCATCGAAAATAGTGACCAACGCTCCGTGATTGTATAATGAATCCAAATAGTAGAGAAATTCAACTCACAAAAATTATCAGAAATTCAACCCACAATCCAACAGGAAACTCACAGAAATTCAACAACAATTGAACAGATTATCTGATTCAAGCAAAAAAAAAGCATGAAAAAGTTTTTAAAAAATAAAAATTAACAAAATGATGGCAAATTTATTCACCCAATACCAAACACACAGATTTATTTAATTACATATTTATAGAGAAATTAGATTTACTATTTTTATGGGTTCAATCAAAGGAAGAAAATCAAATATAAAATAAAGGAGTGGGGTTTTAATTTAGGGTTTTAAGTGAAGAAAGCGTGTTTATATAATCAAGGGTAAATTATACTTTAGTCCTTGTATTTTAATTATTGTGTCATTATAGTTTATGTAATTTTAATTCACTCGATTTTGACTTTGAATTTATAATTTTGTCTCAATTTAGTCCAATTGAATAAAATTGTCAACATTTTTTAATAAAAAAATAAGCATATAAGTGGGCATATGTCATGATTTTATAGACAAAATTATAAATTTGCTCAATTCAGTGAGTTAACCTCAATTAATTTAGTAATAATTTTTTCACAAAAACACTAAAGGTATTATCAATTTGACCAAATTGACACAAAATCTAAAATTAAAGGTCAAAATTGAACCAATTAAAAGTGTAGGGACCAAAATGATACGAGACAATTATTTTTACTGAACTTTTTTTGTATTTTAGTAAATTATTTTTACTTTTTAAATGCATTTAATCTAAGAGCCTATTTGATTCCAGTATTAGAGCATAAAATTGGATTGTTAATCCAATGATATGCATATTTTTACGTTTGGATGACATAAATGATGGCCGGCCAAGTAATACGTAGTACTTCTAATCCCACAAAATCAAGGAATATTCAATACTATATGGAGATAAGTATTAATAATCCTACACATATTTATCCTACTAATTGAGTTGCACAGTCAATCTATTACTCCAAATCAAACAGGCCCTAAATGTACTTTTTATTACCAGTTCCAAAGAACGGTGAAAGCTTCTCTCTCTAGGAGATTTCCAGTGGTACTCCAATGACCACCTCACACTTTTAAAGTGTAGTTTAATCCACACTCCTAGGTAGGACTGCAAACAAGCCTAGTCGAGTTTTGCTGAGCTCGAACTCAACTCATTTGCTTACCAAACTCATTTATTGAGCTCACGCTCTGCTCAATAACTAACTAGGTTCGAGCTCGAGTTGCCTCGTTAATATTAATGAAAATCGAGCATGGCTCAAAAAGATTTTTTATTATTATTTATATTATGGTATAATGAATGACTTGATCTATTATGAAGTTATCATATAAGCACTGCTCATTGAACTTAATTATATTTTGTTATTGCTTCCGCTATTCCCCGATTATATATAATGATATGATTTTGTTATTGAGGCCAAAGGTAATCTGGAATTACTGGCCGGTCATGACCTAAGCCTCTAGGGGCGGGTTTGGATCGTGAGATAGGTGGTAGTTAAAGTTCACACGGTATGTATGCAGGAATCATTTGAAGTCCTGATATGAAGAAAAATGCACTGACTACAGTTTGATTCAGACCCATTTAATATGGTAGTTGACAAAAAAAAACAAAAAAACACAAAACAATAGAAGACCCCAACTCATTAGATACAAAGATGAAATCCAAATTGATTGATATTTTAAAAAAAAAGCAAGTGCTATTCCATACAAAAGAATGCAACACGACCCACAAAAAGAAAACCTAAAGAAATTAAGAAAATTAGATAATGGTCATGGTTTATAATAGATGATGGGAGGAAGAGATCTACTTCCTCAATTTGAACTTTGTTACTTGTACATGAGTGGAAGGCACACACGGAGATGAAAATGTAGAGGGATTATGTCATGATTCTCTCATTCCCTTCTTAATTTTTTTTTCATTGAAGTTTTGTTCTACTGAGATTACTGTTTTCCAGGATGCACAAGGACTTTTGGCCTAGACAAATCAAGTAATGGAACTAAATATATTGTCAACGTAGATAAATTATTAAAAGCAAAATATTTACATACAAATCATGAATCAAGAAGTCTCAACAATAAGCAAGGGTCCTTCCCAATATATAATAGTTTCTTTCCAAAAATGGCAATTCAGAAAGCTCTTTAAAAGCCTCTCAACAATGTATGTGTCTTCTGGTAAGTAAGTTATTGACGTTTCTTTTCTTTTCTAGTAAAAGTGAGTTTCTCTTATCCTCTTCAAAGATTGTAACAGAATGATGTAGGATTTGGCTGGGTAAGGAACCAATCAAAAAACACTACCGAAAAATCCTTGCTTGATCCAAGGACAGGCCATCAGTTTTTATTTGATTTGATTTTTGTTTCTAGTTTCTGAAACATATTTGAATGGTTAGTAAATTAATCTATCTACCTATCTAAACCATTAAAGATGGGAGAAAAATAACACTTACAACTTGGCAGCGCGACAACCGACATAACCTCCAGCAATAACGGCGGGAATTACCGCAACTGGCACAGTAACAAAAAGTTTCAATACTTGATTTAAAGGCTGCGAATTCAAAAGAATTAAACAAAGATCTATGGAGAACAATCAAGAACGATTAGGGTTTCAAAATATGCCCTAAAATTGACGCACCTCTCCCTCCCTTCTCCTTGTTCGTCGCACCCTCCGTGCCCTACCCAAAAAACCCTAGTCTCCATTTTATAGCCGCGTGCAATAAACTCTTTGTCTGGTTACAGCCCCTTAATTGTCTTGCACCGTGTATGTTTCCAGGTTAACAGCACATACAACTCGAACCTGGTTTGTTCGGCTATACTCATTATAAGCCCATTTTTTAAAAAAGATTTTTGGATACACATGAGTGATTCTATTTGTACCATTACTTTATCTATTTATACCATTTATCCCATTACATCACTAAAAAAAAAAAAAAAAATTTCATTACACCTATTATATTATCAAAATTAATCTTAAAATAAGACTCTTCAAAACCCTTTTATCTCTTTACACCAATCACTTTGCTTGGTTACACTTTTCCAAAAATACTTTTTAGAAAATTCTATTTTTTTGTTTTTCATATTTTTTTTGTTTTTATTGAATTTTTTTAATATTTTAAACAATTTTTTTTTACTTTTTAGACGTACCTACCATAAATATACCTACAAAGTAAAAAATTTGTGAAATTTTTTTTTTTTAAATTCACTAAATACCAAAAATACAAAAAAAAATATGAAAATTCAGTATTTTCATGTATTTATTAATTTTTTTTAAATATTTTTTCATAAATTTTTTACTTTTTAGATACATCTAAGTAAGGTGTATCTAAAAAAGTTAAAAAAAATGTTTAAAATTTTAAAAATATTTACTAAAAATTTAAATTAAAAAAAACACGAAAACTAAAAAACTCAATTTTAAAAAAAACTTAATACAGAAAACTCAAACCAAACACATTGAATAGTTTTTGGAGCAAAAATAAAGGAATAGAGAAGGACGAGCAAGGAGAAAGAGAAAGAGAAAGAGAAAGATGCAGGGAAGATAGTGAGTGGAATCCACAATGAAAGGCATGTTCAGTCACACAATGCTAAACAATTTACATTCCTTCGGTGTTATGTTGCCCGAAAAAATAAATTTCTTCAACGTTTTGTTACTATACATTTATAGAGCCACTTTCTTCCAAATAATAACTTTTAAATTTATGCTAGGCCTGTTCGGTAATACAATACTAATGAATTTGAATTAATTCAGTGTCATGCTACAAGACAAACTTTTTTTCTTAGCAATATGTTGTCATTCGATTGGATGATAACAATAAATTAATTCAGGGCCACTTGTGAAGTAACTGTTCAGTGATATATTGCTATATAAATTAGATTATTCTAGTATCATATTGCCAAACTATTATCATGATGGTTGTTTGGTGATTTACTTTTTCCTTCAAGCATCCATAAATCAAACACGCATTCATAAAATCATACATAAAAAGTATTAATAGAAATATTCATAAAAAATATCAAGTGTATGAATATCCATAAAAGTATTCATAAAATCTGTCATTGTTTGCATTCATCAATCAAACATGTTATCACAATTCGTCTATATCGATAGTTTCGATAACTACTACATTAGGACTGACAAGCGTACGGAATTTATGAATACGGGTAGTATATGCCTTCTCCCATCCACTAGCACGCGGGTGATGAAAACGAATCTAATTATTTGCTATCAGATCAGTATGACCAGGTTGCAGATAAACTTATAACAAACATCAATAAGTAAAATTACAAAATAAGACATGGTAATGATCTAAGTAAGCTTGGCAGTTTATACTTGCACGGAATGGTTTCCATTTACAAACCCTATGTAGATATCTCTTCGATCAGGTATTGCAATCGGTACTAATCTAAGTAGTAGAAACGTCAAGCACTGTTGCATGGATAAATGATAAAGAACAACTCGATAGTATAATACTATCAAATAACCTATGTCGGGCATAGTCATCCAATGATTAAATCCAGGGCTAGGTTTGAAGTAGGATAAGATAGAGGTAAGAGCATCCACCCTTTCTTGTGAACCAAATAATTACACGTAGTGCACTACATTCGAATGTAGCTCAAGTGTAAGTTTTGGTTTTTTGCTATTACCTCCTGCATCTGATGTCTTTATAATAATAACAAATCCAGTCTTCTTCCCAACATCAAAAGCTCATTTAATTAATGCCTGACGACTACTAAAAATCTAAAGATAATAAATACATTTATACGTCAAATTATTAATAAAACTCAATACAAATTAAAAATAAGAAAAAAAAAATCATATTTATAAAAAACTTTACAAATCCCGCCTGTAATGAATTCATGACTGGAGTCCACTAATAATGCAGTACTTGCATTGTTACAATGAATAGAATCCTTCTAACCAAAAAAAATATATATAAAAAAATGAAATTGAAAATACACAGTAATGAGTAGTCAAATAAATTTTAAAAAAAAATCGGCCTTGGCTTATCGGAAATGTATCTTTTATTCGACAGTTGGTTACCATATATATTTTTTGTTCGGAAATATGATGTCGAACTATTTTATTTTGTTTGATTTCGAAACATTGAACAAAAGTCAAAGAATAGTCCAAAAAATAAAACAAAAACCTACCAAACAAATAAAAAAAACTCACCAATTTCACTTTTTGATGATTCTTCACCACCATTTCTTCATCCATTGCTTTCTTCTATGACCAAAACATTGTGATTCTCACTTTTTAAAAAGATGTGTAAGAGAGAAGAAAAATTGAGAAAGAAAGAAAAGAAGTAGGGATTGAAGATTAAAGGGTGTAAGGAGATGATAAAACATATTTAGGGGTTGTTTGGGATGAACTATATAAGCGCACTTTTTGACTTTTTAGATAAAAAATTTGACTTTTTACGAAAAAATGTGTATTAAAATATTATATAAAATAGCAAAATTACTATATTACCCCTAATATCTCTAAATGCGTACTGACAGTGATTGGGACTTATAGCCAGTATGGTGGGTAGCATTCTTCAGAGTACTGTATAAAAGAAACTTGCCTCCAGTTTGAGATCGGATTGGACGACGCTGTTCGGCACGTAGGGGCCCACCACAAGTCCCTTTTTGATAATCGAAACCGTTCAATGTGTAAAATTCGACAAGTACTATATGCTTGTAAAAAATCACATTGATCGAATATCGATACCTATCTCGTCGGATTAGCTTTTTGTCAACCGTTAATTTGTTCACCGTCCATTTTTTTATATAAAACTGATTTGATCATATAGTTATCGATATTTGATCAATGTGATTTTTTACAGCCATATAGTACTCGACAAATTCTACATATTAAACAGTTCAGATTATCAAAACGGGACCTGTGATGGGCCTCCACAAGCAAAACAGCACCATCCTGTATAATTTTTTTGTGCACCCGTGTAATTTGTACCATCACTGGGGACAGACCCATCACTATGTCATGCATTTATGGCTTGTACTTTTTTTTTTGTAAATTTGTTTTTTTTATATATTTTATTTTTGTGAATAGTGATAATTTTTTGATTTTTTTAGTAATTTTTTGACTTTTTGTCTTTTCTAGAACATGCCAAATCAGCCCTTAATTTTAGTGTTTTGTCCTTTCAAGTAATTTTACACATAGATAAAATTAGGGGGGAAAAAAATCTCATATAAAGAGTGTAAAGAGGTAAAATAATAGCGTAAGTAGAATCACTTTAAACTAATTACTAAAAAAAAACACAAGTAAATTACAAATACAGACATGAGCCGATTTTTTGACTATCCACACATATTACCAAACGAAACCTTAATGTTCAATAATTTGAGTTTAAATCAAATGACATTAATTCATTCATTTTAAATTTATCAGTCCAAATGTATTTTTATTTTTATTTTTTTTTTTGAACAAAACAGTGAGTTAAAAAACCCAATTACAAAAAATTTTTTTTTTTGAACGCAAAAAAAAAAAACTCTGAGGATGCTCTGAAGTTGGAGTATTATAGAATTAATATGTATTGATATCAATGATCTAAATCATTCATCATATATAATAAGTTAAAAAGAATATATATACAAAAAATTAAGTTAATCATATATAAATAATCACATTATTAAATCACTTACGCATTATAACAAAATAAACGGTCTATTCTTAAAAACACGTAGGCCTTATAAATAAAAATAATCTAATAATACATGACAATCGATATTTGATTTTTTGCATGAATAATTTTCTTATTTATTATATAATATATACGGTTTAAATTATCGAAATGAATCTAAATTAATTTGATAATAGATTAATTTTACCATAAAGTTGACCTTCAATTTTAACAAGGAAAATGAGTGAGAGCTCTAATTAGAGCTACCACTAGTGATGTGGCAATGGGTCCCACCCACTGCCACAGTTTGTATTGTGTCTATTTTTTTCTTTCTTTTTTTTGCTTTGACACCACATTAATGGTGGGTTTAGAGTCACTAAATTAGTGGTCTCTCGCACTACCGTTTTAACAAATCCGAACTCCAAATAATTACACTAGTTTACAACTTTCTATTGCATATTTCTACAGAAAGCATCCTTTACTCTCTCTATTTTTTAACAAACCTAAAAAACCATATTTTTTTCTCTATTTTTTTTTTCTTTTGTGTTTTTTTTTTTTAATTTTTGTGTTTTTTTTTTAATTTTAGAGTTTTTTTTTAAAAAAAATTAATAAAAATTCAAGTCCATCTAATGTAGAATGATTAAAAAAATTAAAAAACCAAAATATAAAAATAAAATTCAATAAAAAAAAAGATAAAAAAATAGTATATATTTTTGTCTTTGGTGAACTTTTATTTATTTTTATTTTTTTTTTGGGTCTATCTAATAGAGTAAAGCCCAAAAATTTAAAGCTTTTAAGTTTTTTTAATTTACTAAAATGAACTTTCGTTTTAAAAAAAAAATCACTAGAAAAGTTAATCCCAAACACACGAGATTGTTGAACTTCTATAATTGTTAGACTATATGTAATTCTCTTTCAAAATTCAAACAAAGAATTAAGGCAAAAAAAGCACAGTACCTTCATTAATGGGTGCTTCAAAATCTGCCCTAAAAATTGGCAGTTTCATGAGAGAATAAAAGTAATCTCCTTCTTCACTTCCCATGCTCTCTTTCTAGTCCTTCAATTTACCTTTGAGACTACAATCCGTACCGGTAAGAGACATAGTTAATGCTCAACAGCAGAGCATGACCTTGTTTGATAATCCATCACAAAAAAGTAAGTAATCACTTGCTTAATGATATGGTGTCAAAATCTGAGTTAAATGACTTCCTAAACTATCAACAAAAAGTGGGAATCCTAAGGCACACAGAGCAAAAGAAATCATTGAACAAGTCTACCTCTGGCAATAGCATTTTTGACGCTTCAACAACATTAAATTTTGCATTATTACTTACCCACCAAAAACACAAAAACAAAAACAAGAACAAGAAAAACAAAAACATTTGCATTATTAACCATGTAGTCACTACTTCAATAGGGGATAAAGTATAATTACATACAAAATATCAAGATGGCTGCTTGGATTATGGAAGAAACTGAGACTGGTTCATATCTGTCCCAAGATTACATCCCCACCTGAAACCTCAAACTCAGATGGGGCTTTCTCCACATTAAGAACCTTAACCTTCCCATCAACCACATATGCCGACCATCTATAGAGAAAAAAAATTGTTTTGGTTAGAATCTCGTACTTTTAATGTGTAGACAAACAATTTCTACCAATAAAAGACGTAAAAAGGCAGAGGCCAAGTGCGGTGGTTTGAGATGTTAGTCAACAATCACATACCGGTGAGAGCGATGCCCAAGCAAAGCAGCAGAGAGATCTATTCCCAAGTCCAAGCTCTTGTTGAAGCTCCCATCAAAGTCGCCATAAAATTCAATCTAGAAAGTCATAATAGATTATAAAATATGAATGCTTCAGCAGATCAACAATGTCCAATCTCAATGCATGAAAGGGGAGACTCATCAGCAGTACCCATGTTACATGTACTCTTCAACTTTCCCCAATGTATCCATGTCCAACGGATATGACGGGGTGATAGTGTGAGATATGCATTTGACACCCATGCCCAATTTAGGCACTTGGATCTTCTAATTTATATTATGGCGCTGTTTGGGATTCCGAAAAGTAGGCTATTATAGCCTAATTTGATTTTTTAGCCCAAAAGCAACACTGTGCATGGATTTTCAAAAAAAAAAAGAAAATAGGCTGTGGATTTTCAAAAAAAAAAAAAAAAAAGAAAAAGAGAAAAGAAAATAGGCTGCTGCTGGACAAGCCGGACAGTGCCCTATGTTTGGCGAAATTACCATTTTGCCCCTTTATAACAATTTTAAAAAATAAAAAGTTAGGGATAAATCTGTCATTTTAAATTTAAACATCATTTTAACACACTTTTCAATACAATAACTCAACTAAAAAATCATCTCATCTTCCCAAACACAAAAACTAAAATAGCCACTAAAATAACCAAAAAGCCAAATAGCCTACTAAAATAGCCACTTCCCAAACGAGGCCTATGTTTGAAGAAGAAAATGCTCACATTTGCTAGTAAAAAAATATTTTTAGATTCTTACACAAATGAGAGAAATTTCATAATTTTTCTAAATCCTATTTAATATGAAGCATATTTCTAAATAATGTATATAATTTTATCTACGAAATGTATACAGTAGGCAATATATATATGTGTGTATGTGTGAGTGTTTAAGACATGTTCCCATACTCATCTAAATTTTGGATGCATATCCCAACAGCCTAAGATTTAGGTTTAGGAGGATTTGATGCTTGGATATATAATCTGTTAGCAAATATTCGGTTTGGGCCAAATCGACAGACGAGATTCGACAGAAAACTCAGAATTTCACAAACAACAACAAATCAGGCAATTGTGGTTTGAATGTCCTATGCCTTGATAGATTCAAGGACTTCTTTGGAGGTTGCAATGCGAAGAAACAAATGTGAATAAAATGAAAATCGATTGCAGAACAAGTAAACTTGCCACTTAATTACAAGAATTAAATTACAAGCTCAATATACATGACAATCGACAAAGGGGAACTTGGCCACAGAGGCTGAATTCTACACAGACTACTCCTAAATATAAAAGCTATTGCTAACTAAGTTAAATTACTCCTAATTCCATATGAGTTATGTGTTAGATCGTCTTTCTTTCCTTCGAAATTCAAGCCTTTATTCTGCTTCTCTGCTGCCACGTGTCCCATCATGGAGCAAATTCCCTCCACTTCTTGCATAACTACTCATGATCTTCACAACTGCTGGTAACTGCTCCTCTGCTGCAGCACTCATTTTCTTTGCAAATAAACCACGTATCTTGCATCATCTGCGTGCCTAATCTCATAACGTGACACCTGGGCCACGTTTGGCCCCATCTTATCAAATTATCAGAGGAATCGACAGAAGAAAACTGCGTCTGCCATATCTGTTCCTTTAATTGCGTTACTTAGCTCTACATTCTAGGGTACACCTCCCACTGGAAACTTAAGATTTTCACCTCTAGCATCCCTTGGATCAACTCTCTGTATTTGTTGTAGCTATTCGACAGAGATGATAAATTTTAGTGCCAACAATGCCACCCTCATTTAAGACAAAAAGATATTTTTGTTTTGAATGAATATCAGAAAGTACAAAATAAGGCTTGGACATTTATATATTTGGGCGATGCATTTAGGCTTATAAAAACGAACCCACAGATCGAAGCCCAAATATTTAAAGTAACATTCGGACGTTAAATTAAAATTAATATGAATTCAAACAAAAAAGGCCCAACCGTCAAGCCCAATTGGTAGTGACAGGCCCAAACTTAATTAAGAGGGTCCACCATAAGCTATATGAACATTAGAATTCAAATCATCACTTCACCATTCTCATGCCCTCTGCTCTACTCTGTTCTTCACCTTCTGCTTTGAAAACCCTTCTCTTTGCTTGTACACTCCAATGGCACCCAAACGAGCTCAAACCAGAGGAAAGAAACAAGCAGAGATGCCATCGGTGCAACGCTTCCCAACTAAGTTCCAACCAAAACTTCGCCAACATATTTTTAACAGTTGCATTATTCCCAGCAGCAACACCTCTGCCCAAAGGGAATTAGGTCCAACCTTTTTTGCCAAAATCTCTGATGAACTTACCCTCTATTATCCCATTGTAGATACTGAAGTGATGCTTTTCAAAAAAGCGAAACTAGCTTGGAACCAGTGGCATTCGAGCACTAACCCCTTACGTTTGTGGCAAAAACCAAACCCTAATTAGAGATTATGGGTTCATCGCATGATGGTTTACGATATTGACCTTTGGAGAGCTCTTGGCATTTATGATGTCATTCAACTGTCAACACTAGCCCTAGATATGGACAAATGGGCTATTGGCGCTGCAGCTTGTTTTTGGTCTCTGTCCTGTAACTCTCATTTTAAAGTTTGGTATGATCTCTCCCACCATTCTTGATATTGTACATTTGACTGGTCTCCTTGTTACTGGCCAACATAAGTGCCCTTTTAACTCCTCAATCAGTAGTCCCACTTGACACTGACCTCAATTATGGAAAGTTTCAAACAAAATATCAACAATTTTCTGGTGAACCCACCAAAAAAGAAAGGACAGCTTTTTACTTGTTGTGGCTCTCCCAACGTTTTCTATGTGTCCCAAGTCTCAAAATTACCAAAGAGTATTTGGTCCTGGCAACTTGTATCCAAGAAGGCACACAACTGGCCTTTGCCCCTTTTCTTTTGGGCACATTATATAGGGGTCTTTTCTCTTTAGTCGATAAAGAGATAGATCATAATGGTGGAGGTCATTTTTGGCTCTTTCAAGCCTAGCTCTATGCTTATTTTCCTGAAATTAAGCCTACCACTCAAACCCCTTACTTCTCTCCTTGCGAAAGTTATGTTGAATTCTTCTTATCTTTTTGACCAGCCTCATCCAATTCATTTACCAAGGTTTTCACTATTCTATTTGAGCTACCTGTCGATAGAGACCCTCAGCTTTTCATCCCTTTCCATAACTTTCAGTTCACTTCCACAGGATTAACATATATCAATGCTGCTCCTCAAACATTGAATGACACTTAGAGGCAACAACAAAAAGACTTATGGGCTCAAATTCTCATTCCCAAATACATTCTAGTAGGTGGATCCATCTCTACCAGTAGGCTTTCCAACTGTAGCTTCGAAAGCTATAATCCCTGCTAGTGGGCCAGACAAATGGGACTATATCAAATTGTCCCTTGTCCTTACTTACACTCTACCATCCATGAACAAGTGGGATCCAAGATTCAATTCAAAATCTCTCAAGAAGTGAAAGATCTGCTGGCTGAAAATCAAAAGTTATTTGATCAATTTAGCTTTTTCTACTGCCAGATTACCCCCTTTACTATCACAAAGTTTAATGATTGGTGGTCTTTAATGAGTGCCTTGATCTTTGATGAAGATCTTCAGACTTGTCTTTGGAATGTGCACCCAAACAACATGAGAGGAGCAGAGATGACCATTGGTAATTCTACCACTTTTTCCTTTCTTTATGTATACTGCTTACTTTTTGAGTTTATTTAGTCATTTATGCTCACTCATTCATATATATATATATATATATTTTTATATATATGTAGCACAACCTCCTAGCAAGATTACCCCCTGGCTATAGAGATGCCTGCCCAGGCTGATCCAACTCCTAAGGACAAAGGCAAGGCTCCAATGAAACCCCTAAAGAAACCTAAAGGCAATCCTTTAAACACCACTAGCTGTGAGGGGTTCATACCTTACAACCAAGGTATAGAGATTGAGAGGAGGACCAAGAGTAGGCAAGAAAAACTCCAAGAACTTTTACCTTCTCAGTCTCAATTGGAGGGTGGTGTTGCTCTTGAGAGGAGGTCAAAAAGAAGGCAAGAACAACCAATTCCTCCTCAAGTAACAGCTCCTGCTATACCAGCATCCTCTTCCTCTAGCAGTTCTTTTCTTCCAATAAAGGTATAGCTTTCATTCAAACTCTTACTGAGTCAATATGTATTATGTTTCTTCATACTAACACCTTATTCCACTCTTCTTCTTCTCTTTTAGTCATACTTTCAATTATACAAGAGGAGAAAGCTTCTCTCTCCAGCTGCATCTCCTTTTGCTTCTGAGAAATTGCCTGAGGCCCAGTCCATTCCACCTTCTATGCCTGAAGACTAGACAAAAATGCCTTCTCCTCAAACAAACTCAGGGCACATGAATCCTTAACTCACTCAAGAAGAACAGAGTGGTATTAGGGAAAAACAGGCTGATCCATAAAGAGTTGACCCAAAGAGTGGGCTTAAGAGGATTAGCCCCTGAATTGGCATACCTTATGGCTGATATTCCTCACGGGATAGCCCTAGGGGATTTGATGGCCTTACCTCTTAGAGGAGTACGCCATGGAAACAATGAGGTCATAAATTTCCCTGGTGTGGCCTCTTCCTCAGAGGAATCGGAAGCCCTTGGCCATGCTAGAGAGACTCCAATTGACTCAGGTTATGTCAGAGAAAACCCAACTGATTTAACTGACAACCCTGATAGCCAAACATCTCCTATCGACAAGAGTTCTCCTATTCATGAGCCTACCCCTGATCCAAATGATGACACTCATCAAAACAGCCAAATCCCACTATCGAATCAAAGTGATGAAAGTTGACAAGGCTGATACTGAAATCTTGGAGAGTGAATCACCTTTAGATGAAGAAAGAACTTCCCCTGAAGAGATTACTCATCCTTTTACCATGAGCATGGGGGTCCAAACCTCTCACATTCATAGTCCTATCTAGGAACTAACTCCAGAGGCTGTGGTCACCAACACCAACAATTCTATTGCTCAAGAATCACTGGTAATCACCTAATCTTTTCACACATTTTTTTTATTATTATTTTAAGTTACACCAATGATTAACTTCACTTTCTTACTGTCACAGCCTACAATTGTATCTTCTTCTTCAATTAAAAACTGGCTTCTGGGCATTCCTATTATACAAGAAACTGTTGCCAGTCTTTCTGTCGAAGGCAGAATAAAGCAACTGACTGGTGAAGATCAAAAATTGATGGACCAGTTCTTCAACTTGCTTGATCAATCTTTGGATGATCTAGCCCTTTCGCAAACCACAGTTCTAACTGAATGCCTAAAAGCCATTGCACCTCTAGTGCCTCAATTATTTGATCCAGACCAAGTACAAGCCTTCCAGAATTTTCTTTCGGAACTTCCCCAACACTTGGCAGCTATCAATCAATTCCACTCTGAGCCAAAGACAACTGAAACTCAAGTGGACCAAATGAAAAAGCAGTCACTGCTCTGACTGAGGCCCCCACTGAATCACAAGCCTTCACCATCCAAATTGCTAACCTCACAGCAGAAGAAAACCAACTAGAAGCTCAACTAGCACTTGTGAGAACTCAAAGAGCTGCTGCTGAACAAAGACAAACCACCCTTTTTCAACAAATCCCAACTCTATTTGCTCAAGCAGAAGGTGGTCCACTTGCCATTAGGCAGGCCCAAACCAGACTCAGGCAGAATAAAATCAAGCACCAAACTGCCCTTCAAGCCTGGAGTAGACTTTCCATGTATTTTCAGAAAGACTAGACCAAATGTAATTATTTTGGTCTGTACTTATTGGAATTGTACTTTTGGCTTGTCATGCATGTCCCTTAAATATAAATAATATGGGAGTGAGACCTGGGGGGCAACTAAGGCCACAAATGTATGGTATTCCTGCATTTGATGGGCCTGGTTACCTTGAACAAAGAAATATGCCAATGAATCAAGTAAGGCCTCAGAATGCACAGGAACATGTCATACAACAACCCTATTATGAACCTAACATAATGCATCTAAGGCCTAGAGGGCCTAGTCCTCCTTTTCCTTACTTCCAACCAGAAGTTCAAGGAGGGAGATAGCAGCAGCAACATTTAGACCCTCAGGTTAATAATAGGCAGCAAATAATGAACATCATACAAGAAATGTATGGTCCAGGCTTGAGAAGGCCAGATAGACCGATGTCTAGGAGTCCTTACCCTCCATGGGTGGAAACAACTCCCATTCCAAGAAATTATAGATTCCTGAGTTTACTTTGTTTACAGAAGAGAGACGGTCTATGATGATAATTTAAAACTAAAACTCTTCCCTCATTTTCTGTCAAAAGTGGCATTTACATGGTTTATTAACTTGCCAGAAAATTCTGTCCATACTTGGCAAGAAATGGAGAGTCAGTTTCATGCCCAGTTCTTTAGAACTGAGCCTAAAATTTAAACAAAGGCAAGGAGAAAGTGCAGAACAGTACATCGACTGGTTTAAAAAAACAAAAAATAGATGTCATGTGTACATGCCTGAAATATAAGTTATAAGGTTAGCCCAGAATGGTTTAGACTTTGAACTTAGGAAAAAGTTTGATGGCATGATGTTTAGAGACCTGTTTGAGTTGTCTTCAAGGGCAACTAGTTACGAGGCCATTCTTAGAGAAGAGCATGAGCCTGAAGTGACAATGGTGGATTTGTCAAAATTTAAACAAAGGCAAGGAGAAAGTGCAGAACAGTACATCGACAGGTTTAAAAAAGCAAAAAATAGATGTCATGTGTACATGCCTGAAATATAACTTATAAGGTTAGCCCAGAATGGTTTAGACTTTGAACTTAGGAAAAAGTTTGATGGCATGATGTTTAGAGACCTGTTTGAGTTGTCTTCAAGGGCAACTAGTTACGAGGCCATTCTTAGAGAAGAGCAGCAGAGAAATGCAGCCTCATTAGGAACTTATTATCAAGAAGTTGAATTTGATATGAATATTGATATAGATGTTGCTCAAGTAATAGGCAAAAAACCTGTGATTTGTGAAACATTGAAGAAAGCTGACAAACCTGTAAGTATGCCAGCAACACAGCCAACCAAAAATAATGTGACTGTATCACATAGGCAGTATTCTTTTGATTTATCAAAAGTAGATGCACTATTTGATGAATTATTAGCAAATAAATTTTTAACTTTAACTCAAGGCCACAACATTCCCAAAGAAAGGGACAGGTTTGGCAAAGAGTATTGTAAGTGGCATAATTCTTTCAGGCATTCCACTAATAATTGTGTTACATTTCGCAATTGTGTGCAAGATTTGATTCAGAAGGGAATGTTGAAGTATGCCGAAAAAGATAAAGGGGTCATGGCAGTTGATGGTGATCCATTTCCCAATATTGTGGAAATTAATATGGTATCAACTGATTTTTAGTCAAATGATCAAAAGAAAAAGGGAAAAGACCTTAGAGTTCTCTGGTAGAGTTAGAAAAACTTCACAAGGAGAGAATGGAAAAAATGGCAAAGGAAACAAAAGGGAAAAAAGTTCAGGAAGAACCTAGTTAGAGGTTCATTTGTTTCAGGTGTGGTACTGATAAAAAAAAGGCTAAGGCCATTGTGATTAATGAAATTCAAAAAATTGGAAAAGATGTTGGCCTGAGGTTTAACACTATGGGTAGTGGTGATTTGCAAATTTTTTATAATGATTGTATGTTCTATGATGGGATAGATCTAGGAATATTTGGTCCCGCAGAGAACTATGGCAAGGATGATGCTCCATTTTTATTCCAAGGAGCTCCTGTTCATCCATTGTTTGGTGGATCAAGCAATGTCAGGGCTATGCTCAAGCAATACAAGGGTGCTAAATCCTATGGAAGTCCAAAGGTTGTGGCCAGGCCATACAGTGGCCAATAACAGCAGTCTGGTTTGTCATACAGTGGTCATCAACAGGCGGGAAGGCCATATGGAGGGCAATAACAGTTTGTAAGACCATTTGAAGGATTTCAACAGCATCATGGCCCAAGAATGAGGCCAGAAATACATCCAGTTCAACCAAGGATGGTGAAGCCACCAATACCATCTCATCTAGGGTGGCAAGGGGTTTCTTACCCAAAGTTCCCAATGAGTGGTTGGAGGCAAATGGGAGAAACAAGAACTCATAAAACGAGAGAATAAAGGAGATTCCATGCTATGATGTCTACAGCTGCAGGTGATAGGCCAGCTGGAAGGCAGGATCTAATATGGACTAGAAATGGATTGGTTCCTACTGCTGCAGCAGTAGGGAAGGAAGGGAAGGGTTCAACTTCAGAGCCCATCCAGTTCAGCCAATTCAGCTTTTGAAAAGGAAAATGGAGCCCGAAAAGGCAGATGATAAACCTGTTGGGAAACTCTCTGAGAAGGCTTTGCTAGGGCAGAAGTTGAAAGAATTAGAAAAAGATCTAATGTCTGATGAAGAAGACAGTATTGAGAAACATGTAGCAATGAAGGATGATCAAGATCAAGAAATGGTCACTGATAACATGAATATTAATGAGGAGGTTAAGGAAGATGAAGTCAAGGCAGATAGCTCTGATGGTGACTTTGGAGAAAAATTAGCTGCTATTCATTTTGGTTCTTTACCTCCATCCAAGGAGTGTAACATGATTATGACCATCCCTTAGAGATTTCAGGCTAGGCCAAACCAGCCAGATGCATTGGCAGGAGATGTTGAAGATCTGACTGAACCAACAGTTCAGGTAGCAGTGGTTGAGACACAAACCAAGCCACTAAAGTCAATTGAGGTGGTTAGGTCTATCGATGGAGAGAAAGTTGTGCTAAAAAAACCAAAGGATAAGCTCATCAGGAATCTAAGGCCTTTATATGTCAGAGCTTATTTAGAGGGGGTCCCAATAGAAAGGGTTTTGATTGATGATGGAGTCATTGTCAACATTCTTCCTTCTAGGGCACTGAAAGCTATTGGGAAATCTGTTGATGACTTGCTCCCTATTGATGTGAACATAAGTAATTTTGCTGGTGGATCATCTGAGGCCAAAGGAGTGGTGGCTTTATAACTATAGGTTGGTTCCAGGTCAATGGGAACAACTTTCTTTGTAATAGACTCCACTTCGAACTACAATGTGCTACTAGGTAGAGATTGGATACAGCTTAATGGTTGTGTACCCTCTTCTTTGCACCGGGCATTGATTTTCTTAACCAATGGTGGTAAAGGAGGGATGGAAGTTTACTGGGCAGATGCAAATCCCTTTGTTGCAGATGTTAATAACATAGAAGTTGTGTTGTATGATGAGGATTTGGGTCCAGTTGTGATTGATGAAGAAGAGGTTAAGTCTCAGAGAGAGAGTTTGACAAGTGAAGAATTCAAGGCCTTCATTGGAGAAGGTTTTAAGCAGATAGGCCAGGAATTGGCCAAGCCAAGCCTGATGGAGAAGTAGAAAAGGCATGTGATAGAAGAGGTTGCTGAGGATGAAGAGTAATGCAAGTACAAGTGACAGAAGAAGACAAGCTGGATGAGACAGCTAATGTAATTAGATTTACTTTTTCTAGGCTTTCCTATTTCTTCTTAGAAAGTAAGTTTGGCTCTAAGTGTATGCCCATTTGTTCTTGGGCAGAATATGTTACTGACAGTAGCCCTCTGAGTTATAAAGAGGTGCAATTGGAGCATCTGAAGGCTGCTCCTGCCAAACTTGATGACCTCAAGGCAGATGTGCAGGACCCTTTAGATGAATATAACTTAGGGAGTAAGGCCTGTAAAAGGCCCGTCTATGTAAATGCTAATCTATCTAATGAATGTAAGAGCAAGCTAGTTGGTTTGCTTTTTGAGTATGTGGATTGCTTTGCATGGACTTATGAAGAAATGCCTAGATTAGACAGAACATTGGTAGAGCATAGACTCCCAATTAAAGGAAATTTCCTTCCTCAAAAACAACCTCCAAGAAGGATGACCAATGAAGTCACCTTATTGGTTAAAGACGAAATTGAAAGATTACTCAAAGCAGGTTTTATTAGAACAGCGAGTATGCTGAGTGGCTGTCTAATATTGTCCCTGTAATGAAGAAAAATGGCAAGTTAAGAGTATGCATAGACTTTAGAAATCTAAATCTAGCAACTCCTAAGGATGAATATCCTATGCCAGTGGCTGACTTATTAGTGGACTCAATAGCCAAAAGGGTATAATCAGACTTTTATTAACCTAGAAGATACACATAAAACAGCCTTCAGGTGTCCTAGTGCTTTGGGGACATTTGAATGGGTAGTCATGCCTTTTGGATTAAAGAATGTAGGGGCAACATACCAAAGGGCAATAAATTTTATTTTCCATGATTTGATTGGCAGATACTTAGAAGTATACATAGATGATGTAGCCATCAAGTCTGACAATTTTGATGAGCACTTGAAGCATTTGCAACAAACATTTCAAAGAATGAGAACTTACAAACTCAAGATGAACCCTTTAAAATGTGCATTTGGGGTATCTGCTAGAAATTTTCTGGGTTTCTTAGTACACCATAAAGGGATAGAAGTGGATGTCAACAAAGCCAAAGCAATTTTGGAGGCAAAACCCCCAGCCAACAAGAAAGAGTTGCAAAGTTTTCTTGGAAAAGTAAATTTTTTGAGAAAGTTCATAGCCAATTTAGCTGAGAAAACTTTAGCATTTTCTCTTTGGTAAAAATTAAGTCAGATCATGAGTATAAGTGGGAGACATACCATCAAGAAGCTTTTGATCTACTCAAAAAATATTTGGCAAACCCTCCAATGCTTATGCCCCCAGTGGCAAGAAAGCCTTTGAAGTTGTATATCTCAGCTTCTGACCTGTCGATTGGTTGTTTATTGGCTCAAGAAAATACTATGGGTCATGAGCAAGCCATTAACTACTTAAGTAGAAGGCTAAATGATGCTGAGACTAGGTATAACTCTGTCAAAAAGATGTGCTTGGCACTTTATTTTGCAGTCATTAAACTGAGGCATTACATGTTGCCTGCAGAGGTGTATGTAGTGGCACAAACAGATGTGATTAAATATATGTTGTCCAAGCCTATCTTGAGAGGAAGACTAGGCAAATGGATACTAGCTTTAATCAAATACTGTTTCAAATATGTACCACAAAAAGCGGTTAAGGGGCAAGCCTTGGCTGATTTTCTAGCAGAACATCCTTGTTCCTCGGTCGATTTAGACCTGTATGAGGCCAATGTGGTGGAAAATGAACCTTGGAAGTTAATGTCTGATGGTGCAAGTGTTGTGTTGATTGCACCAAACAAGCAAATGTACTAATTTGCGTATCAGTTGGAAGCACAACATATTCACTCCTGCAATCAAGCTAAGTATAAAGCTTTGATAATTGGTCTAGAGTTGACCATAGAATTCAAAATTAGAAGCCTCCAAGTTTTTGGAGATTCACAGTTGGTCATTAAGCGAGTTTTGGGAGAGTTCAAGTGTGTAAGTGGTGTGGTGTTCTAGGGGAGTATCTAACTGAGGCAATTGGTTGATAGATTTTCCATTAAAGGGACATGCATGACAAGCTTGAATAAAATATGATAGATTTTCCATTAAAATGCCAGCCAAAAGTACAATTCCAACAAGTACAGATCAAAATAATTACATTTGGTCTAGTCTTTCTGAAAATACATGGAAAGTCTACTCCAAGCTTGAAGGGCAGTTTGGTGCTTGATTTTATTATGCCTGAGTCTGGTTTGGACCTGCCTAATGGCAAGTGGACCACCTTCTGCTTGAGCAAACAGAGTTGGGATTTGTTGAGCAAGGGTGGTTTGTCTTTGTTCAGGAGCAGCTCTTTGAGTTCTCACAAGTGCTAGTTGAGCTTCTAGTTGGTTTTTTTCTATTGTAAGGTTAGCAATTTGGATGGTGAGGGCTTGTAATTCGGTGGAGGCCTCAGTCAGAGCAGTGACCGCTTTTTTCATTTGGTCCACTTGAGTTTCAGTTGTCTTTGGCTCAGAGTGGAATTGATTGATAGCTGCCAAGTGTTGGGGAAGTTCCGAAAGGAAGTTCTGGAAGGCTTGCACTTGGTTTGGATCAAATAATTGAGGCACTAGAGGTGCAATGGCTTTTAGGCATTCAGTAGAATTGTGGTTTGCGAAAGGGCTAGAACATCCAAAGATTGATCAAGCAAGTTGAAGAACTGGTCCATCAATTTTTGATCTTCACCAGTCAGTTGCTTTATTCTGCCTCTGCCTTCGACAGAAAGACTGGCAACAGTTTCTTGTATAATAGGAATGCCCAGAAGCCAGTTTTTAAGTGAAGAAGAAGATACAATTGCAGGCTGTGGCAGTAAGAAAGTGAAGTTAATCATTGGTGTAACTTAAAATATTAAAAAAAAAATGTGTGAAAAGATTAGGTGATTACCAGTGATTCTTGAGCAATAAAAGTGTTGGTGTTGGTGACCACAACCTCTAGAGTTAGCTCCTGGACAGGACTATGAATGTAAGAGGTTTGGACCCCCATGTTCATGGTAAAAGGATGAGTAATCTCTTCAGGGGAAGTTCTTTTTTCATCTAAAGGTGATTCACTCTCCAAGATTTCAGCATTAGCCTTGTCAACTTCATCATTTTGATTCAATAGTGGGATTTGGCTATTTTGATGAGTGTCATCATTTGGATCAGGGGTAGGCTCATGAATAGGAGAACTCCTATCGATAGGAGATGTTTGGCTATCAGGGTTGTCAGTTAAATCAGTTGGGTTTTCTCTGACATAGCCTAAGTCAATTGGAGTCTCTATGGCATGGACAGGGACTTCCGATTCCTCTAAGGAAGAGGCCACACCAGGAAAATTTATGACTTCATTGGTTCCATGGCGTACTCCTCTAAGAGGAAAGGCCATCAAATCCCTTAGGGCTATCTCGTGAGGAATATTAGCCATAAGGTATGCCAATTCAGTGGCTAATCCTCTTAAGCCCACTCTCTCTGGGTCAACTCTTTCTGGATCAGCCTGTTTTTCCCTAATACCAGCCTATTCTTCTTGAGTGAGTTAGGGATTCATGTGCCCTGAGTTTATTTGAGGAGAATGCATTTTTGTCTGGTCTTCAAGCATAGAAGGTGGAATGGTCTGGGCCTCAGGCAATCTCTCAGAAGCAGAAGGAGATGCAACTGGAGAGAGAAGCTTTCTCCTCTTGTATAATTGAAAGTATGACTAAAAGAGAGGAAGAAGAGTGGAATAAGGTGTCAGTATGAACAAACATAATACATATTGACTCAGTAAGAGTTTGAATGAAAACTATACCTTTATTAGAGAAGAAGAAGAACTGCTAGAGGAAGACGATGCTGGTATAGCAGGAGCTGTGACTTGAGGAGGAATTGATTGTTCTTGCCTTCTTTTTGACCTCCTCTCAAGAGCAACACCACCCTCCAATTGAGACTGAGAAGGTAAACGTTCTTGGTGTTCTTCTTGCCTACTCTTGGTCCTCCTCTCAATCTCTATACCTTGGTTGTAAGGTATGAACCCCTCACAGCTAGTGGTGTATGAAGGATTGCCTTTAGGTTTTTTTAGGGGGTTCATTGGAGCCTTGCCTTTGTCCTTAGGAGTTGGATCGGCCTGGGTAGGCATCTCTATAGCCAAGGGGGTAATCTTGCGAGGAGGTTGTGCTACATATATATATATATATGAATGAGTGAGCAGAAATGGCTAAATAAACTCAAAAAGTAAGCAATATACATAAAGAATGGAAAAATTGGTAGAATTACCAATGGTCATCTCTGCTCCTCACCTATTGCCTGGGTGCACATTCCAAAGACAAGCCTGAAAATCTTCATCAAAGATCAAGACACTCATTAAAGACCACCATTCATTAAACCTTGTGGTAGTAAAGGGATAATCTGGCAATAGAAAAAGCTGAATTGATCAAATAACTTTTGATTTTCAGCCAGCAGATCTTTCACTTCTTGAGAGATTTTAAATTGAATCCTGGATCCCACTTGTTCATGGATGGTAAAGTATAAGTAAGGACAAGGGACAGTTTGATATAGTTTCATTTGTCTAGTCCACTGACAGGGATTATACCTTTCGAAGCTACAGTTGGAAAGCCTGCTGGTAGAGATGGATCCACCTACTAGAATGTATCTGGGAATAAAAATTTGAGCCCAGAAGTCTTTTTGTTGTTGCCTCCAAGTGTCACTCAATGTTTGAGGAGCAGTATTGATATATGTTGATCCAGTGGAAGTGAACTGAAAGTTATGGAAAGGGATGAAAAGCTGAGGGTCTCTATTGACAGGTAGCTCAAATAGAATAGTGAAAACCTTGGTAAATGAATTGGATGAGGCTGGTCGAAAAGATAAGAAGAATTCAGCATAACTTTCGCAAGGAGAGAAGTAAGGGGTTTGAGTGGTAGGCTTAATTTCAGGGAAATAAGCATAGAGCCAGGCTTGAAAGAGCCAAAAAGGACCTCCACCACTATGATCTATCTCTTTATTGACTAAAGAGAAAAGACCCCTATATAATGTGCCCAAAAGAAAAGGGGCAAAGGTGTGCCTTCTTGGATACAAGTTGCCAGGACCAAATACTTTTTGGTAATTTTAAGACCTGGGACACATAGAAAACGTTGGGAGAGCCACAATAAGTAAAAAGCTGCTGGAAATTTGTGTTAATGTGCCAAAAAGGACCTCCACCACTATGATCTATCTCTTTATCGACTAAAGAGAAAAGACCCCTATATAATGTGCCCAAAAGAAAAGGGGCAAAGGCCAGTTGTGTGCCTTCTTGGATACAAGTTGCCAGGACCAAATACTCTTTGGTAATTTTGAGACCTGGGACACATAGAAAACGTTGGGAGAGCCACAATAAGTAAAAAGCTGTCCTTTCTTTTTTGATGGGTTCACCAGAAAATCGTTGATATTTTGTTTGGAACTTTTCATAACTGAGGTCAGTGTCAAGTGGGGCTACTGATTGAGGAGTTAAAAGAGCACTTATATGTTGGCCAGTAACAAGGAGGCCAATCAAATGTACAATATCAAGAATGGTGGGAGAGATCATATCAAACTTTAAAATGAGAGAGTTACAGGACAGAGACCAAAAACAAGTTGCAGCGCCAATAGCCCATTTGTCCATATCTAGGGCTAATGTTGACAGTTGAATGACATCATAAATGCCAAGAGCTCTCCAAAGGTCAATATCGTAAATCATCATGCGATGAACCCATAATCTTCAATTAGGGTTTAGTTTTTGCAACGAACGTAAGGGGTTAGGGCTCGAATGCCACTGGTTCCAGGCTAGTTTCGCTTTTTTGAAAATGGGATAATAAAGGGTAAGTTCATCAGGGATTTTGGCAAAAAAAGGTTGGACCTAATTCTCCTTGGGCAGAGGTGTTGCTGCTGGGAATAATGCAGCTGTTAAAAATATGTTGGCGCAGTATTGGTTGGAACTCAGTTGGGAAGCGTTGCACAAATGGCATCTCTACTTGTTTCTTTCCTTTGGTTTGAGCTCGTTTGGGTGCCATTGGAGTGTATAAGCAAAAAGAAGGGTTTTCAAAGCAGAAGGCGAAGAACAGAGTAGAGCAGAGGGTATGAGAATGGTGAAGTGATGATTTGAATTTTGATGTCCATATAGCTTATGGTGGACCCTCTTGATTAAGTTTAGGCCTGTCACTAACAATTGGGCTTGACGGTTGGGCCTTTTTCGTTTGAATTCATATTAATTTTAATTTAACGTCCGGATATTACTTTAAATATTTTGGCTTCGATCTGTGGGCTCGTTTTTATAAGCCTAAATGTATCGTCCAGATATATAAATGTCCAAGCCTTATTTTGTCCTTCTGATATTCATTCAAAACAAAAATATCTTTTTGCCTTAAATGAGGGGAGCATTGTTGGCACTAAAATTTATCATCTCTGTCGAATGGCTACAATAGATACAGAGAGTTGATCCAAGGGTAGCTAGAGGTGAAAATCTTAGGTTGCGTTTGGTAGAGTTTTGTAAATATGATTTGAGAGTATGAGTTGTATTTTAAGTTTGTGAGTTGTAGAAATATGATTTGAGTGTAGAAAATTTGTTTGGTTATAGTTTTTGAAGAGAGTATTGAATTAAGTTTTGAATTAAGTTTTGAATTGAGTGTGGAATTGAGTTTTGAAAGTTTGATTTGACATGTGAAGTCAGAAAATTTGTTTGGTTATGAGTTTTGGAAAGAGTTTTCAAAACTTAATTCAAATTGTTATAACTCATAACAAAACACACTACTTTTACACTATTGAAAATTCTTATCAACACTCATAACCAAACTCTTTTTAAAATTCAATTAAAAAAATTATTATTAACAGAAAATAGCATTAATCAATTTTTAATTGAAAATACTACAAAGGAAATAAATTTTTTTTCAAAATAAATATTGAAAAATTTGAATCATAAATATTTAAATAATTTAAATAATCTAAAAAATTTAATAAGTAAAAAATTAAAATAAATATTCAAAAAATTTAAAACATAAAAATTTAAAAAATTTAAATATACGAAAAATTTAAATAATTTAAAATGTTAATATTTTAAATTTAAAAACAACTCTACACTCAAATCGTAACCAAACACATAAAACAAAACTCAATTAATAAATTATTTTTAAAACTCATAACCATACACATAACTCGAAACTCCATACTACTTTCACAACTCTACACTCAAATCGTAACCAAATACATAACAAAAAAATTAAAATATTTAAAAATATTTTTATAAAATAGAGTTTGAATTTATTTTTATAAAATATTTAAAATTTTAAAAAATTAAAATCCTAATATTTTGAAATCAAAATATTTAAAAATATTCAAAAAATTAAAAAATTAAAAAAAATCGTAACATATGTAAATATTTAAATATTTAAAAAATTAAAATATTAATTTGAATTGAGTTTTGAAAAGAGTTTTAAATTATGTGTTTGGTTATGAGTTTTGCAAAGTAATGATTATGTTTTGAATTGAGTTTTGAGAAATGGGTATAAAATTATGATTTGAAAGTTCAAAACAAACAATTCACTCAAATAAATGGGTGAAACTATAATTTGAAACCCTAACCAAACGGAGCCTTAAGTTTCCAATGGGAGGTGTACCCTAGAATGTAGAGCTAAGTAACTGTTAGAATTTCCCATCTTTACCTTCACCTACTCCACTACACACTCCACTTCACCTACCTCTACTCCACTACACACTCCACTTCACCTAACCCACTATCACCTCCACTACACCTACTACCACATTTTCTTCTATATATAGATTGTATAGGAATTGTAATTAATGCATCTTGTAATCTATCAATCAAGACATCAATCAATAATACATAAATTCTTACAGTAACGCAATTAAAGGAACAGATATGGTAGACGCAGTTTTCTTCTGTCAATTCCTCTGATAATACGATAAGATGGGGCCAAACGTGGCCCAAGTGTCAAGTTATGAGATAACGCACGCAGATGATGCAGAATACGTGGTTTCTTTGCAGAGAAAAGGAGTGCTACAACAGAGGAGCAGTTACAAACAGTTGTGAAGATCATGAGTAATTATGCAAGAAGTGGAGGGAATTTGCTCCATGATGGGACACGTGGCAGTGGAGAAGCAACAAAGCCAGCAGCATAAAGGCTGGAATTTCGAAAGAAAGAAGGACGATCAAACACACAACTCATATGGAATTAGGAGTAATTTAACTTAGTTAGCAATAGCTTCTGTATTTAGGAGTAGTCTGTGTAGAATTCAACCTCTGTGGCCAAGTTCCCTCCGTCGATTGTCATGTACATTGAGCTTGTAATTTAGTGGCAAGTTTACTTGTTCTTCAATCGATTTTCATTTTATTCACATTTGTTTCTTTGCATTACAACCTCCATAAAAGTCCTTGAATCTATCAAGGCACAAGACATTCAAACCACAATTACTTGATTTGTTGTTGTTTGTGAAATTCTGGGTTTTCTGTCGAATCTCGTCTGCCGATTTGGCCCAAACCAGATTTTTGCTAACAGTGTCGATGTCCAACACGGACACAACACATATACGCCACTTTTTTAGAAGTGTCCGTGCTTCTGAGCTAGGCATCCTAAGAATATTTTGAAAAAAGTACGCTCATTTAGTCCCATGGGATGGGGGCATCCTAAGAATATTTGACTGAAGAAAAGAATTGGCCAAGATTTTTGAAGCGTGTTGGGCGACAGTCTCTACCGAATTAATGAAGAATTTAGTAGGCTGCCAGAGAGATTTCCATGTATTTGTTAAGTTCCAACCAGATCTCACTATTAGAGGAGGAATTCCTTTTATTTTATTAACAAATGGGGACAGTAGTTGGTTAGATGCAATGTCTCCAAAAATGAGAGAATGGTTTGATGTTAATGTAACCACTGTCATGATTAATGAAAAATTTTATTAATTTTATTTATGAAACCACTCAAAATTTTATTTACTTACTACATTTCCCTTATCATCAACTATTACATCTTGAGTCACATAACTATTTTTTACACTGATGATTACATTTCGTAAAACATTAGAAAATTCTGCTGCATCCATAACAACTGATCCTCTACGATCAACTTCCTCTTTGCTAACACCAACCTCTGAAATCGACGGACCAGGATCAACATCACTAGTGTCATCACCACCTCTGCGTACATCAATCTTTGACAAACTCAGACAACCTCTGCGTTCATGAATAACTGAACCACTTTCCCCAAAACCTCCTAACAACAAATCTTTTCGCCTCTCCGGTAAACCAACAGACTTAGTCATCACCACCTCTGCGTACATCAATGTTATATTTTTTAGATAACACAACAATAGAGGGAGCCCTCATTTGCGAATCTTCTGACATGTCACTCGTAGAATACTTCAGATACCCCTTCATTTTACAATACGTAACCCCCCTTTTAATATTCGAATTTTCAAGTCGATACTTCACCATCCATGGCACCTGTTTGTCGTTAATTGAACAATAACCATTCCCATAATAGACTAACTCGCATTGACAATCCACAAGGAAAAGAAACCACACCTGCAAACCGTCATTACCTTCAAACCTCCGATTATAAACATTTACTCTAACTAACCCACTGGCATTGGGTGCACAAAGGGGGAATATTTTATCAATATTTTATCAACCTCAATACTTTTTTGTTTGTATCTTAACCTCAATTGAGAAAATAAAGACAAAGGCCTAATACTAATAAACAGATAGAAAAACTACATATAATAGAATATTTAGAAGAAGATCATTAAAAATAAAAATACATCAAATTACAATTCTAAACAGTTTTAAAGTACATTTGACTCCTTAAAGTAATTTTGCATTCCTTTCCACTAACAGTAGCAGCCACTAAATATATGGCACCCTTTTGAATACTTCCAACATTTCCCAACAGCGTATCTTTGTAGTCCGTCCAAATATCAACTGGGAAGAACCAGTCTACAACTTCTATCCCGTGACGAACGTACTCTTTGTCCTTGCCACCAATGAGCTTGAATCTCATTTTCTTTAGCATCCGAAACCGGTCGGACTAGTCAGGATCAACAATCCAGGTCTCAGGATTACCCTCCCCAACTCCAATAAATATCTTGTCAGGTGTGGGGATGGAATCTGACAGACTATTATCACTTATGATGAAAAACAATATATGGTGGACCACAGCTTCGTCATTAGCATCTTGTCCCAATTGAACATTCCCAATTAATTTTATACCTTTAACCACGATCTTGTCTGATTGACAGTCACATCTCTTATTACCCAACTCAATACTATTAAGCAATCTGGTCACACCTTTATTATCAAATTTAACGTCCCTTAATTGTTCATCGTACAACTGCAACTTCCTTACTCTCCTCTTAGTCTTCTTAATATAACGCGAAATATTCTGAACGTACCGTCGGCGAATGTACGCCGCCTTAAAAGGTGCACGACCACGGTAACTCCGCTTTTATCCACTGACCGCCGGTGTCCTTGACCTTCGGTACGCAAAGGGGGTCCGATACTGGCTACTTCCTATTCCTTCCATTTTTTATAAAACACTCCAAATCTTTTATCCTACAAATTCTGTTGATTCTCTTACCTCTGCTAACCCTTCTGTTCAGACACCTTAGCTTTGATATATTTGTCCTCTGCTCCTCGTACACCGGAACAAACTTCGCCGGAGCTAACCGCCGGCTCTCTTCCCACAGCCCTATTTGCCACGTCAAAAAGCGATCTACACACATTTGAGTGAACTGCTCGTAATTCTCGGAATACTCTTCTAAGGAGTACAACATTGTATACCAAATAAATCAACAAAAAAGACAAAGAAAAGGATGGACGAAATAAGGTACTAGAAAGCAACTTCACCACAATAGCTATACCACTGCAAAAGCATATTCCTCTATGCCATAAAATATTTTCTGGTACCAAATATATAGCAAAACTGGCCCGCGTGTAAGGATGAAGATTCCCCATTCAAAATAATTCAAACGCATTTATTTTCCCGCCTTTGCTTTATCATTCTGCAAAAATATTTTCTTTACAGCCACGCAAACCACCAGAAGAGCGACACGTGTATAGCAATATCTGGCAAAGGAATCAAAAGTACTCACACAACTCACATCTAGGCCCGGGTGTGACTTCCTTTTTACTACATCCATACACGTGTCCATAAGTACAGCAATGGACGGCTCAGATCAGCGGGACGGAGGGGGGCACTGGTAATATTAATACAGCGCCCCCCCAGTCACACCATTCACACCAGGTTTTTTAACTAATAGGGAGGCCTTGTACGGCTGGTGTGAGTTCATTGTTTACCACTACAAAATGCCTCGCCAAGCCTCTTTCCGTTTTTATGCCAACAATGTTTTCCTCGCTTACCCACAATGCCCATGCCCAAAAGAACAACTCTGTCAACAATAGCAACTTGACCTATGTTTCCTCCCATACATGTGAAGGAGGAGAGGGGCAGTACAAATGTATGCACATGGGATATGACCCCTCATATGATGATTACACAGAAAGGAAGAATAAAATAAACTAGATTACACCATTGAGTCCTCTTAATCCATTTAAACATTCAAAACAAAAGAGATACATGATATGAGCTATTAACATATTAAAGTTGTATGTTTGGAAGGAAAAAGGATGACTAAGAGGATAACTTACAGCATCTTTGGCTTCAATTTTCTCTGCCCAACCATTCATGGTATATGGATCATTAACAGCTACGCATATTACATGATCAATTCCTTTGCCCTTGAACTTATCAATGTTTTTCTTGTAACTAGGAACATGCTGGGCCGAACAAACTCCAGTGAAAGCACCCTGAAAAAAGTAAAACAACAGTCATGACAGTTACAATGCATAATAACCAAAACATAAGACCAAAAAAGGCAGATTATTGAAATGGGTATGTAGGTGGATCTCATTTGCAGTCTTTGTAGGAATGAAGCGGAATCTCATGAACACCTGTTCTTCTTATGTCCATTTGCTGAGAGTATTTGGGCAAAGTTGCTTGCTTACATTGAATCATATTTACAGTGATCCTTGGGTTGGTCTGATGAGCTTTAGAGGGCAATTTCGTACCGTAATAACAGCAATCTGAGATGCACTATGTTCAAGCTTTCTTTGGCTTGTACTCCATATCAAGTCTGGCTAGAAAGGAATGGTAGAGTTTTTGCTCAGGATTTTAGACATCAATATGTGATTGTGGCTGACATGATTAAGGATATTAGAGCTAGAGCTAGCTCAATAAGGGGAGTTAAGAATTCTTTGCAAAATAGTTTGTATTGAGTAGGGGTTTCCTTGCTCTACGCTGCAATCATAACACTTGCTCCCCTTCTGGTTCTATAGTTCTTTTTTATGGTTTAGTTTCTGAGTTTGTTTTATTTTGTTTTGAAGTGTTGGGGTGTGCCCCTTGTTTGTTTTGTAATGGTGTTTTCTTGTGATACAAAATTTAAAGGTACAAGAAAAAAAAAATTCAAATCAAGGAAAGAAACAGAAAAATAAATTATTGCTGCCAGGGTATATTCTGTATATCTGAGTTATCAAAGTGGAGTCCTGCGTTGCACACCCAAATCCTTTCACTAAAGAATTCGAAGGCACCGTATTGTCCCATACCAAAATCCTAATTTTGGGTATTTTTACATTTCTTCTTTTTGCCGTACAATTTAATTTCTTGAATCTCCAAGAAAGGGTCAGTAATTTTAAAGCATGTTATTGATAATTCTAGTAGAGGTAACTTAAATGCTGCGTTTGGTTTTCAGACAGAGGAGAAATAGGAATTGAAAGGACAATGATACAAGGAAAACTAATTGCCTCATATTCTCTCCTTTGAAAAAATAACTAAAAATTAAAATTTATCAACCATGATTGAAGAAAAGTAGAAGGAAATATAACATCCACAATAAAGAATTTCTCTGCTAGTTTGCCTCAAATTTATTTTCCTTCGATTTTCCATTGTCAGTAAACAACATAAGATTATTTCCTAGCATTTCCTTTTCCTTTCAATCACTAAATCGGCAAACCAAATGGAGCCTTAGGATTGTTGCAAACAAACTATTTTGAGCATACGGAAGTAAATATTCTGCCGAAATGGTTCTTAATGGAAATAGTGTTGTTAACTCCTAGCTTCATTTCTTTTCTATGTTTGACATGATGTTCTTTAGTTCTATGGAACACAAAGCAACAAAATGAAATGTGAATGAGCAAGAGGGCTCAAATCATTTGGATTACAACAGTGCCAAGTAATATTTCTTTGCATTTTTACAACATGCATGGATAAGGCTGCTATGCACAGTCCATTTTTTCAGAAGAAGAATCCAAAAGTTAATGAATTAAAAGCCTTTTTGTCCCCTTTTCCCAATAGGAAAAACTAAAAGCCAATTTTGGCAACTATGGAAATCTGTGGGCAAGTTTGGTGATTTTCCAATATCAATTGCGGAAAATATTCTTACCAAAAACGCGAAATGATGTGAGAAAGTCTATGGCTCCATTTGGTGGAGCTTTCAAAATATAATTTCACACTCACTTTTGAGTGTGGTGTTTGTTTAGCATTTTTAAAAATTAAATATACATTCACTTTTGAAAACTCTTTCTAAGGCAGAAAATTTGAGCTAACCGATCGTCCCACTGGGTTGTGTATTTGGTTATAAGTTATAAGTTATAAGTTTTTGTATCAAATATCATATGTCACAACACTCAATTCAAACTCAATTTAAAACTATTTTCAAAACTCATAACCAAACAAATTTTTCACACTCAAATCATAATTCCAAAATTCACAAACTCAAAATACAACTCCATTTTCAAATCAAAATTCTAAAACTCTACCAAACACTACCTATATTTTCCGATCATCATTTCAAGAAAAACTATTTTATGTTGCACTTTATAGTTGCAAAAAGAAATCTTGGGTTTGCTATGCTCATTGTTTGGTATGGCAGGGGTGATGCCTGGGTCGTTTAAGGATCTTTTTCCTTATTGGCATAGGGGTTACCCGAGGGGAGGAGATAAGAAAGTTCTTTTTGTCCTTACTCAAAATTGTATTGAGAAGATAACCTTAAAGGAGATGGGAAGGATTGGGATGTGGCTCCTTTATGTTTAATGTGGTGTGTGTGGAGAGAGAAGAAAATGAAATCTTTTGGCAGTGTGGACTGCTCTACTGATCTTTTGAAATGAACTGTTCTTGTTAGGCATTTTATCTATCTAAAAGTCACTATAACATATATATATATATACATATTTTATTTTGCCTATCCAATTTTTTATGTTTTCATTCCAACCCTGCTTTTTATTTTAGCTATTCATCCAAATACTACTCACTTTATTGGAATGCCACATCAACAACAAAGATAGAGGGAATGGATCATGAGAGTCAAAAAGATTTTGCCTAGCCTTTGAAATCTAGCTAGCTAGTGAATATGAACTGAGACAAAATGCGTAACCATATGCTTAGTGGGTTGGAGATGCTCTTTTCTTTTTTGGCCCAAGGAGGATTATTCCATTTGTTGCCTTCTTCTATAGATTTTTTAGGATTCATATATATATATATATATATTACACTACTAATTTAAGCTGCAATTCAAAAAGATAAAATCAAATCAAATAAAAGCTGGGTATTCATTTTCTCCTTTATTGAATTAAAAATAAATAAATAAAATAAAGTCACTCAATGATTCCCATAAATTCCATCCCCAAATGTTGTTTGCCTGTTTTCTAGCAGAACTTAACAATGTACACATACACACACATACATCTATATCCACAATATTATCTTCAGTATATAACAAACAAATGATTGAAATAGAAAATCAACTTACAGGAAGCCCAAAGATGACTACTTTTTTGTCCTGAAACATAACATTAACCAAATTAATAAATAAATAAATAAATAAATAAAAACTAGACCCAGGTCCAATAATAATAGAACAAACAAGAGGATTAAAATTAAGATTGAAAATTAGCGAACCTTAAATATGTCTTTGAGAGGTGTAGTGGCGAACTTAGAGGCGACGCCTTCGTCCCAGCTCCGAGCTTTCTGGAGAGAAACGTCCGGCGCGGCGGAGACCAGATCCGTCCCCACCGCCACGGAGGCGAAGGCTCGCCGCCATGACGCAGCCACCGTCGCCGATCGCTTTAACATTGCAGAGGCCATAGATTTGTACGGATAACACCTCGCTTTTCTCAATTGCTCTCTTCGTTGATTCTTTGCTGCCGGTGGTTGGTTAGCATGTTCACAAGGGATTTAATAAAAATCACATAATTTTATATTTTTTTTAGTTATAATTAAAATTAGATAACTAAAAATTTTGTGGGTTAAATGGTTCAAATCAATTTTGAGTGTAAAATGATGCCGTTTTGACAGATTTAAGCCATTTGAATCACAAAATTTTGATCTATCAAACATTTTTCAATTAAAAATAAAAAATAAAAAATTAGGTTATAATTATAATTAAAATTTTAAAATAATATTATAATTAAAAATAAAAATTTGTCATAATTAAAAAAGTTGGTATAATTCAAAATACATATAATTTGAAGGTGCAAGGATGCTCTCCCCTAATAAGCATGTTTTATGTCTCAATTCATTCACAATCATTAAATATATTTTAAGATTTTCACATTTTGTGATGCTCATATGATCCAATGACAATGAGTAAATTTGAACAAAAGCATAGAATTATTTAATCCAATGACAATGAGTAAATTTGAACAAAAGCATAGACTTATTTGAAGACAAAAGAATAGAATTATTTGGAAACAGACATCCTTGCACAATTTGAGGGGAGTGTATAATAGAATCTTCCTTACTATATGGTGTGGGTAGGATCTACTGGATGAGGATGTTGAGGATGGTGTAAATTGGTGTTGGGCTAGGATTTGCAATTGGGCTTACATCTGAGAGCCAACTTGGTTTATGGGCTTTCTCTAGGTTTCTATAGCAAGCAGGGTTGATAAATGAATCAAACGAATCAAACAGTTAATCATTTAAATTTGATTTGAAATTTTTAAATTTTGTTTAGGCTTGATTAGTTAAACTTCTAGAGTCAGTTTCAAATGAGTTTTTATCGAGCCAAGCTCGAGTAATTTGACGTTTCTATATAATTTTAGGCCTATCGAATCGAGTCGAACAAACAATTAATTGTTCAAGTTTAGTTTGAAAACTTTAACGAGTTCCAAAATATATTCAAGGTTAATTTGTTTACTTAAAGAACTAAGCTCAAACAAGTATTTAATAAGCCAAACATGAGTTGAGTTTAAACTGTTCGGTTCGTTTATCACCCCTAACAACAATAAAGGTAGAAGGGAGTTAAGTATTGAGAGGGAGATTTATGAGTCGAGAGTGGGCCGAGATAAAAGCCGAGCAAGTTGAAGGCCCAAGGGCGTGTTGGGCCGAGATAGCTTAGGACTTGCTCGGAATTGGGGCCGCCTGGCCCGTGGCCGAACTACTCGCACCGGTGGTGACCGTGCAACTTGCGTTGCTCGGCCAGAAGGCATACGCCTTTGCCTCGGCAGGGAGGCTCGTGCCAGAAGCTCGGCAGGAAAGCCTTTGGTTGATCGGCGTGACCTTTCCGGAGCTCGACTTCGCCGGAATGCAGTCGAGCACGATAGGGACGGAGCTCGGCTATTGCTACACTTGGGCATGAAATGCAGCCTGGATGTCGGCGGCTGTGATGCTGTACCCCGGTTGCCGAGCTCCCAGCAGAGTGGGCTGGCAGTTGGGTTAGGTAACGTACAACAAGATTTGTGTTGACGGATGGGATAGCAGCACCACGTGTCGAGAGACGAATGGGAGTAGATTTGGGGCGCAAAAGGTATATAAATGGGTCTGCACCCCCCATGCCTAGACAGATGACAATTTGGTGAGACATACACTAAACACTCAACACCCTCCTCTCACTCCCTCTCTATCTCTGTGTGTGTGTCTAACTTGATCGTCGGAGGGGTTTTCCGGCCACACACCGCCGGGTAGCTCACCGCCGTTGTGCTCGCAGGTCGATCGGACAAGGAGGAGCTTGGAAGAAAGGAGTGTGGGCTTGCCTAAATATTTGCTCCCCGCACAATTGGCGCCGTCTGTGGAAACTTTGCAGACAAAACCTTATCTTCCAGGCTCGTCTGATCATCGTCCATGGCGAACAACGAAAAGATTCCGCTGTCCGCCGTCGACGGAGTTACCCCGGAGTCGAGCAGATGAAGAGAAGGACATCCCACCATCATTCCTCCGATGGCGGACCTGGAGACTTCTCCAGGAGGACACTCAAGAGACGCGCGGGATAAGCGCAGAAGAAGTTATGGTCATTCACGGAGTCCAGACGGTCATCGGTGGCGGAGAGAATCGCACGCCAAACGTCTGGAGCACAAGCTAAGGGACCAGGACGCCGTCATCCGGCGAATGGCGGCGGAGATGGAGGAGCTAAAGCGGCATGTCAAAGGGAAGGGTATAGCTAGAGGGGGAGACCACAGTGAGCGCACCCAACCCCGCCGTTCAGGCAATCAGAGTCAACAGCACACTCCTTCTATTTCTATTACCAGAAGTTACAAGGTTGCAGATCCCAACGTGCATGTAGAAAAATCCAGCGTGCAAGATAGCACTTACCAGCCCTCACGTCCGGTGACGATGTCGAGGTGCTCCTATTCCGCTCGTTCAGAGGATTTACAGGCAGTTTTGAAGGAACAGGCTCGCCGGCAGGAGGCTCAAAGGGTGCCGGCGTTCCAGCGGCTATCCTATGGGGTTCACGCCAGCGAGGAGGTCGAAATGCCTTCACCCCGCCCAGCCGCGCCTCTCCTTGTAGACACAAACTTGGCGAGGCTGAGTGCCACCCCATTCTCCGTGGATATAGAGATCGCACCGCTTCCGGCAGGCTTCCACCAGCCAAAGTTCACGCTCTATGACGGAAAAATTGACCCGTATATACATGTAAGTCATTTCCGACAGGTCATGGCCGGACATAGGCAGAATGACGCTCTTATGTGCTTGATCTTCCCGTTGAGTTTGGGCGAGCTGGGTTTGAAATGGTTCGAGAGGTTGTCGGAGGGAAGCATTGAAAGGTGGCAGCAGTTGGCCGAAGCCTTTGTGACGCGCTTCAAAACCAACACCAAAACACCAAAGGAAATTGATCACCTCCTGAGTGTCAAGATGGAACCAAGCGACACATTGAAAGCATACAACTCCAGGTATTGGGAGACCTTCAACAAGATCTTGGATTGCCCGGTCAACCTTGCAATCACACAATACAAGCGTGGTCTCCCGGTCAGACATAGACTGCGGGACTCGCTTACCATGCACCAGCCGACATCCATGGGCCAACTAATGCAGCGCATTAATGAGCACATCTGAGTGGAGGATGATGCGTCAGCATCTGCCGTGAAGGCAACTCCAGTAGCAGCAGACAAGCGGCCGGCTGGCAAAGTGCACGCGGTCGGACAAGAGTCCAGCCGTTCAAATGACCGCGCTGAGGAATCGGACCGTGGCTCGAATCGCAAAAATTGGAGTAGGGGACGTCGGAATGACCGGGATGACTACCCCCGGCATGACGTAGTCGATGCAAACAAAAGGTTGAAAGCAAGGACAGGCATCACCACGGTCTTTAAGATTCCAATCTATCGCATACTTAGTGAAATCCGTGACGAGGAGTATGTCCGGTTTCCTGCTAAGTTAGGCGACGGACAGAAGGGCTTCAATCCGCAGTACCGTTGCACGTTTCACCGGGAGCGAGACCATCGGACAGAGGATTGTTTGCCTTTGAGGCAACACTTGGAAGAGCTAGTCGCAGCAGGACACTTGGACCTTTACATTGATGGCGGTGTGAAGGCCAATCAAGCTCCGATTGACCCGCGGGGACCGAATAACCGAGATGCGCCTCCCCAAGGGGTTATTAATGTCATCCACGGCATAGTGGAACCGGCGCGTGTATGCGAGCTCCAAGGTATGATCAAGAAGGCAGAGCACATAAGGGAAGTTTTGTCGGTTCAGCCTGCTATCAAGAGGGGGAAGACCGAAGAGAAAGATGTGATCAGTTTCTCTTCAAGAGACCTAGAGCGCATCCAGACGCCGCACAACGATGCCCTAGTGGTTACACTCCACGTCAAAGAGTTTGATGTCAAATGGATCTTGATCGATCAGGGAAGCTCGGTTGAGATCACGTATTACGACGCCTTTAAACAACTCAAACTCCGGGATACAGATCTGGCCCCGGCAATTTCACCACTGGTTGGTTTCAACTAACAACCGGAGTGGCCTTTGGGAAAGATTATCCTGCCGGTCAAAGCGGGATCCGTGGTCAAACAAGTGGAGTTCTGGGTGTTGCATGTGCCATCCACTTACAATTTGATCCTGGGAAGGGGATGGCTTCACGCTATGCAAGCCGTAGCGTCGACCTATCATCAGGTAATGAGATTTCCCTCAGTTATGAGGGCAATCGAGGAGATTTAGAGCGATCAAGTCATGTCGAAGCAATGCTTCGTGGCGGTCAACAGGAGCCGAGCCGCCAAAGGATTCGTTCAAATGATTGAAGGACCGGAAGACCGGGGAGTCCTTGACGACGTGGGCACCAAGGCCGAGGACAAAGCTGTCGAGGAATTGGTGGAAGTGCGCATTGATATAGAGCGTCCGGACAATTTCTTCTTGCTCGGCTCAAGCCTTACAGCCCAAGAGAGGACCGACATGGTTGATTTTTTTATGGCCAACATCGAAGTCTTCGCATGGTCACCTTACGACATGCCCGGTCTTGATCCGAGTTTTATATGCCATCATCTCAATGTCTTCTCTAGAGCCAAGCCAGTCATTTAGCGAACAAGGAGATCGGCGCTGCATCACGCCGAGATAGTTGCGGAGGAAGTGAAGAACTTGCTTGAGGCGCGAGCAATTCAAGAAATGCACTACCCTCGGTGGATTTCAAACACGGTCGTGGTGCCCAAGAAGAATGGAAAGTGGCAAGTTTGCGTTGACTACAAGACCGTCAACCGAGCTTGTCCGAAAGACAGCTTCCCTCTGCCTAGAATAGACCAGCTTGTGGACTTAACGGCTGGACATAACAGGCTCAGTTTCTTGGACGCCTACCACGGCTACCATCAGATTGCCATGCATGAGCCCGACTGAGAGATCACCTCGTTTACTACACCAAGGGGACTCTTCTACTACCAAGTCATGCCTTTTGGTTTGAAGAACGCCGGGGCAACTTTTCAAAGGATGGTGACCAAGATGTTCGCTCTTCTGCTAGGCCGGACAATTGAGGCTTATATTGATGATATGGTGGTTAAGAGCCAGCATCAAGCAGACCATTTGTCCGATTTGGCCGAGATGTTCGCCATTCTCAAAAAGCACAAGCTACGCCTGAATGCGTCTAAGTGTGCCTTCGGCATGGGATCCGGAAAATTTTTGGGTTTTCTAGTCACGAACCGAGGTATCGAAGCAGACCCTAGACAAATCCGAGCCGTGCAAGAGTTAAAACAGCCTAGCTCGGCTAAGGATGTGCAGCATCTGACTGGAATGGCCACCGCGCTTAACCGATTTATATGCCAGTCATCAGATTGCTGCCGTCCTTTTTTTCAAGCCTTGAAATCAAAGTTCTCATGGGATGAAGAGTGTGACCGGGCTTTGGCCGAGCTCAAGGAGTATTTGTCTTCAGCGCCATTGTTGGTCACACCGGAGCCCGGAGAAGAACTTTACCTTTATCTGGCCGTATCGCAGCATACAGTCAGTGCGGTGCTTGTTTGGTCGGAAGGAATCAAACATCTACCCATCTTCTACGTCAGCAAAATCTTGCTACTGGAAAAGTCGAGGTACTTGCCGCTGGAAAAACTTGCGTTAGCTTTGATGATGGCTTCAAGGAAGTTGGCACACTATTTCCATGCCCATACCATCATCGTCTTGACCGAGTTTCCTCTCAAAGCTTTATTCGAACGGGCAGACTTCTTCGGTCGGATTCTTAAGTGAGCGGTCGGATTCTTAAGTGAGCGGTCGAATTGGGGCAGTTTGATGTGAAGTTCCAGCCGCGCACTACCATAAAAGCCCAGACTTTGGCCGACTTCGTTGCTGAATTCTCACCTGGAACTCATCCGGTATGCCTGGTCAATATTGCCGTGGCAGATGAAGAGGTGAATGCAAGCTCGACCGAAATACCATAGCTTAGTGGCATTGGCGACGCGAAACTTGCGCGCCCCGCCGAAGCACCTTCAGTTAATACGATACTATAGCCCGGTGATGCGATGACGGAGTTGGGTATCGCTGACCAACCCGCTTTGTCCGACACCACATCACCGAGGAGGGAAGAAATGGAACCGCTCAGCACAAAGCCTGCGGCCGGTACAATACCGCAACCTGGCGATTCGCCTACGGACTTAGGCATTATGGATCAACTTGCTAAGTCCGACGCCGAATCACCAAGGGGGGCTGGAGTGGAACCGCTCAGCACGAGACCGGAAGTCGAACAGCCGAACAACCATGATCCCATCAACCTTCAAGCTTCTCAGGACCCCTCAGAGTGTTGGAAGCTCTTTGTCGGCGAAATGTGGAAACTTTTTGTTGATGGAGCCTCGAATCGTCACGGTACCGGGCTGGGTATAGTTTTGATTTCACCAGACGGACTGACTATTGAACATTCTATCACCCTTGGCTTCCCAGCATCCAACAATAAGGCCGAGTACGAGGCGCTATTGGCCAGTCTCAAGAGCGCGCTTCAGATGCAAGCATCCGAGCTAATGGTTTACAGTGATTTCCAGCTTGTGGTTAACCAAGTTTTTGGGGTTTACGAGGCAAAGAATGACAGAATGATGAAGTACCAAGCTCTGGTCAGAGACCACATCAAGCGATTTCAGGCGATCAGGGTCCAACAGATTGGCCGAGAAGAAAACGGCCGAGCAGATGAGTTGGCCGGCCTTGCTTCTATAGTCGACAGCACATCTCTCAACCCTCTTTTGATTGAATTCCTTTCGAGGCCTAGCATTGAGGAAACTGAGCAGACAGACGTATTTTGGGCCGAGCTAGGTCTTTCATGAATGGACCCTATAATCCTCTTTCTCAGAGAACGGACCCTTCTAGCCAACAAAAAGGAAGCGCATAAAGTGCGGGTGAAGTCCGAGCGGTTTTGGCTCTCTCCATTAGGCGCTTTATACAAGAAATCTTTCACCAGTCTCTACCTAAAATGTGTGCACCCGAGCAGCGTGGAAGCCTTCTTTTACGAAATTCACGAAGGCATCTGTGGCAGTCATATAGGGGCCAGGTTCTTGGCCTACCAAGCTATTTCGCAAGGCTACTGGTGGCCGTGCATGCAAGCCGACGCCCAAAAATATGTTTGCAAGTGTGAGAAATGCCAGAAGTTTGCCCACCAGATCCACTAGCCGGCCAGGGAACTTCTTCTTCTCACCAGCCCTTGGCCCTTTGCGATGTGAGGGCTAGATATAGTGGGGCCGCTCCCAACAGCACCAGGCAACCGGAAGTTCTTCATCGTGGCCACAGACTACTTCACCAAATGGGTTGAAGCGGAGGCTTTGGCAACAATCAAGAAGAAAGACGTAAAGTGGTTTGTCTGGCAGAACATGGTCATGCGGTTTGGCGTCCCCAAAATTCTAATCTCTGATAACGGCACCCAGTTTGACGGTCGCCTATTCAGAGGGTTTTGTGAAGATTTAAAGATTGAATTCTACAACTCTACTCCGGCTTACCCATAGTCCAATGGCCAAGCCGAGGCGTCGAACAAGATCATACTTGATGGATTGAAGAAATGGCTGGAAAAAACCAAGGGAAAGTGGGCTGAGGAACTCCCCAGCGTCCTTTGGGCATACCAAACAACCCCGCGGCGGTCTACCGGGGAAACTCCATTTGCTCTGGCTTATGGCATGGAGGCAGTCATACCTTTGGAAGTCGGCATGCCCACCCTCAGACATGAAAGCTTTGAACCCGAGCTGAACGCCGAAGTTGCTCTTGAACTAGATCTAGTGGAAGAGCGTCGGGAAAAGGCTCTCATCCATGTGGCTGTCTACCAACAAGAGCTCTCAAGGAAATACAACAAAACAGTACACCCCAGACCGTTCAAAGTAGGTGATTGGGTCTTGAGGAAAGTCATGGGCAATACCCTGGTGCCAAGTGAAGCCAAACTAGGGGCAAATTGGGAAGGACCCTACAAGATAACCGGTCTGGCGGGCAATGGGGCATATCACCTGGAGGACTTTGATGGTAGAAGAATACCCCGGCCATGGAATGCAGCCAACCTCAAGCTATATTATTTCTAGCTTTAGCTTTCTTTTTGTGCAAAGGAAATTTTTGCCTTACACTTCATGTAATATTCATTTTTGTCAATATATAGAAGCGACTCATCTTCGCCTCAGCATTTTTAATGTTGTTTTGAGTTTTGAGATTCTCAACCGAGATGATTCACTCCGGTTGAAAAGAGTTGATGTCTTGCTCAACTTGGGTATTCTCAACCGAGATGGTTCACTCTGGTTGAAAGAGTTGATGTTTTGCTCAACTTGGGTATTCTCAACCGAGATGATTCATTCCGGTTGAAAGAGTTGATGTTTTGCTCAACTTTTGTATTCTCAACCGAGATGATTCACTCCGGTTAAAAGAGTTGATGTTTTGCTCAACTTTTGTATTCTCAACCGAGATGATTCACCCCGGTTGAAAGGGTTGATGTTTTGCTCAACCTAGGTATTCTCAATCGAGATGATTTACCCCGGTTGAAAGAGTTGCCGTGCTCAGCCGTATCCACTACCGAGATGCCTTTGCCTATTAGTTAAGTTAAGCAAGATGGTTAATGTTGCCGAAGTATTTTGTCCGGTTGAGGTTACTCAGCTGACCGTACCGACACTTCAAGAAAATTGAGCTTTTTCATTGATAATAAAAATATGTACAAGAGGTGGGGCAGACAGCCCGGTTACATGTGCTGAGCAAAAAAAAAGAAAAACTAAGAAAACTACACTAGGGGGGAAAGGTTAGTGAATTCGTCGCCAACTTCCTCCAGGTTGATCGGTGGGCTTTGACCTCGGACGCCGGTCGTAGTTTGGCTGGGCTGCTCCTGCTCTTGGCGGTCCTCTTCCTCAGCATCTGCGTCGGTTGCTCCTTTAAGTCCTTCCTCGGCCTCAGCCTCCAACGCGCTAAAGACGTCATTGGCATATAGCACAAGATAGGTCGGTAGGAAGACAGCTGGCGGGGAGGCAAACACGTCGGTATCAGGACCTTGATCGAGCTGTTCGCTGGCAGACTTCCAACCCGCTTTGAAATAGATGTCTTGGGTGGCGAAGACCTGCTTCTTATAACTGTCTTCGGCCTCTTTAAAGCCGGCGTTGTTGGCGTCTTCGCACTCTTTCTCCCTTGACTCTTTGAGTGCGTTTAGCTCGGTCTGGAGCTCATCCTGTTTTTTCTCGACGTCGCCAAGCTGGCCGAGCAACTTGGTGTTGTCAGCGTTGGCAATCTGCAGTGAAGACTTTGCTCGGGCGAGCTCGGTTTGAAGACTTTGGACTTGGCTGGCAGTGTCGTTTGCCTTCTGCCGCAGTCGATGAATTCTCTCTATGACCAGGTGTTGCTTCTGGATGGCCTGCGAGAAGAAAGCCTGATCAGAAAAGAAACCGTGCAAATACTTGTGAAAATTTAAGTATAAGTTGGAACTTACCCTGTTCATGGACTTCACTGCGGATTCCACCAACCGGGTGTCTGGCATGTGGTCGCTGCCAACCATGTCGCTCGGTAGAAGGAGTGCTTTTGAAAGGTCAAAGGCGAGCAGATGCTCTTTGTCACCCTTAATGGAAGCGGTTGCCGGGATGTCTTTATCCCGGTGTTTGAGTTGGGGCCTCCATGCCAGTGTTGGGTCGACGGTGATGGCAAGTTGCTCGGTGCTGAGCTCGGTCACCAGCTCGACAGAAGGGTCCACACGTGGTCTTTTGCCAGCACGGCGTGTCTCTCTGCTGGCTTGACCGACAACCAGAGAAACCAAGGTAACCACGGCCATCTCTTTCGCCTCGATTAACCGATAGCAGTTGGGCGGGTTTGGATGCTCGGGATCTCAGTGGAAGTTGCTGTGAGTAAGTTCTTGATGCAGCTTCTCTTTGCCATCTCTTTCGCCTCGATTAACCGGATTAGGGGCACGTCCGGTAGTGTTGGGTCTGGAGGAGGTGATGGAGCACGGAGAAAGTTTGTGACTTTACTCCGGCGTGGAGCAGAGTACTGGTAGGTTGGGGTGTAGCCGAGCAGCTCGTTGCAATCCCGGTTGCTATAACGGAGCACAGCCCTGATGGCTTCTTCGTTGGGATAGTGGTAGTTGGCTTGTAAGGCTTGGATTGCTGCAAAGGAAAGAAGAGAAGTGTTAAAATAAAGAATATGGAACAAAGGCAATTGACCGAGCAAGTTGGCACGACTTACATGTGGAACCGAAATTATTACTGATAAACCAACCCGGTATGTCGACCGTTTCATAGTTACCGGACACCCAGAAAAAGTCGTCATCATGTAAGTCCTTGTCTGGGGTGCCGGTCACTATCTTTTCTTTGCCCGGTCGAATTTTTAAGTAATAGGCGAGGTCGTCGCCCGTGCGCCCAAGTGTGTACTGTCGCAGTATCTCAGCTAAACCTAAATTAATCCCTAGCCGGTTATTTAGCTCGTGAATGCCGTTGATTATTCGGTAGGTGTTGGTTGATACTTGTGTGGGTGCTAGCCCGGTGCGGCGGAGGAATTCGGTCAGCAGAGGGTTGACCAGAAAGCGGAGGCCTCCCTCAACGATGGAAAGAACGGTGAAGGGGCATTGGTCTAATCTGCCCCAAGGGGTTGTCTCAGTCTCGGCGAGCTCTAGGTGAACATCTACCAGGATGCCGTAGTCTTCCCGGAAGACGGGCAAGGCAGCCGGGGTGTCGACAAGGAAGCGGAAGCGCCCCATGTGTAGCCGGCTGGTTCAGCTCGACAAGGTGGTTTGGCACAGACTGGTGTCATGATAGCTGCTCGGTTGTTGAGAGCCTCGGTAATGGTCTGTGGTCCCCTTGGACTCTGCAGGAAAATGATGGTAAGTGTAAGAGGGAGCGCGGTCGTGCAAAGCGAGCTTGACTTTAGCTCGGTCATGCAGAGTGCCAAACCACCTCGGTCGTTAAGGCTAACCAAGGAGCCCAGTCGCTCAAGTGGACCAGATGTTAGCTCGGTTGAACGGCCAAGTCATTTGGTTACCCCGGTTTCTACTAAGGTTGGGACAAACTGCTTATTTGCTCGGTCCAAATGATTTTTTGGATCAAAGGAAGGCCTGGAGCCCGGTCCGCCCCAGATCCTCAGTATTTATTAGAGAAAATGAAGAACAGCAAGGAGAGTGAAGGGTTAAGGACGGTTTTGGGTGCCTATGTCCTAAAACCTACGGATTTAGTGCCCTAATATGTGAAATGCCGACTTGAATAGCAAAAATAAGGTTCAAGGAACTTACCAGTTGAGGGCAAGGCCTACTTCTTCGAGCACAAATGCAAGGAATGGCAGGGACGAAGTTTTGCTGGGGGTACTTGAGCTCTGAAACGTCGAAGGCTTGAAGAGAGGCAGTAGGAATGAAAGGAAGCGAGAAGGGGCATGTTTATAGAGGGGAAAAAGCCGCCCAAATTCAAATTTGAGGGGACGGTTGGGTTGGCTGCTCGAGGGCCAATAAGATACTGACACGTGCCCCCATTAATGGCAGTGTCACAGTTGAAAAGACAAGAAGGCCAGAGGAGGCGTCGACCGAGTGAATCACGGAGTCGAGCAAGAAAACTAGCTCGGTTGACTTCTTGCAAAACCGAAGACCGAGGAAGTGTTACCCCGGTCAGGATAAATAATCCCCGTCACGCTTGCGCGGACGAAATTAAGGGGCAATTGAGAGGGAGATTTATGAGCGGGGAGTGGGCCGAGATAAAAGCCGAGCAAGTTGAAGGCCCAAGGACGTGTTGGGCCGAGATAGCTTAGGACTTGCTCGGAGTTGGGGCTGCCCGGCCCGTGGCCGAACTACTCGCACCGGTGGTGACCGTGCAACTTGCGTTGCTCGGCCAGAAGGCATACGCCTTTGCCTCGGTAGGGAGGCTCGTGCCAGAAGCTCGGCAGGAAAGCCTTTGGTTGATCGGCGTGACCTTTCCGGAGCTCGACTTCGCCGGAATGCAGTCGAGCACGATAGAGACGAAGCTCGGCTATTGCTACACTTGGGCATGAAGTGCAGCCTAGATGTCGGCGGCCGTGATGCTGTACCCCGGTTGCCGAACTCCCAGCAGAGTGGGCTGGCAGTTGGGTTAGGTAATGTACAACAAGATTTGTGCTGACGGATGGAATAGCAGCACCACGTGTCGAGAGATGAATGGGAGTAGATTTGAGGCGCAGAAGGTATATAAGCGGGTCTGCGCCCCCATGCCTAGACAGATGACAATTTTGTGAGACATATACTAAACACTCAACACCCTCCTCTCACTCCCTCTCTATTCCCGTGTGTGTGTCTAATTTGATCGTCGGAGGGATTTTCCGGCCACACACCGCCGGGTAGCTCACCGCCGTTGTGCTCGAAGGTCGATTGGACAAGGAGGAACTTGGAAGAAAGGAGTGCGAGTTTACCTAAATATTTGCTCCCGCACAAGTATATTGTTCAATAACTTTAGAGTGAATTAAGACATTTACTCATATTTGAAAAAAAATATATAGTAAATTTTACAAATTTAATATAGTTATAATAAGTTCAAATATGATTTTAATTTACTTAACATGTGTGTTAAGGTAGATAAATAAAATATAATTTATTAGTCATATGAATAGAAAAACAATATTATCATCTGTAGTATCTTAAAATGTATATATTATCTTATTTATATTTTCGTATTTTCCTTCCATCAACATTAATTCATATCCCTTTAGCTTTAATCATATTAAAATTGTAAGACTTACTGTATTTTTTCAAAATCTCAATAGAAATGAGTATAATTTTTATGTGTTACAATGTTACTCTTTATTTTACATATTTTATCCACATAGACAGTTTCAAGGCGTCTTAAAGCTCTTCAAATGTAATTAGAAGAAAAGACTTTCGTTAAAATAACTATTGTAATAACTATCATGTTCGAGAGAATAAAATAGCATAAAACTGGCAACAATAAATAACCAAGAGAAAGACATGAAGAAGAATTAGAAGGAGAGCTTTGCTATAGTTGTTGAGCTTTCTAAGAACAACAATGATTCATACCACCAAAAAAAAATATCACTAATAGTACTAATGTATTGGGGAAAAAAAAGGCATAAGCAGTGAACGGAGCCCGTTGCCACATCATTAGTGGTGCCATTAGAGCAACATTTTTAGTGCTCTCAACCATTTTTCTTCTAAGAAAAACAACACTGGATAAAGAACTGACAAATTCAGATCAAGCATTGAAGATTTGATTTGCAAATTTTTTATTTCCTTCAATTTGTCAAATATCTGATCCCAAAAAAAAAAAAAATTGCCAGTTACAAGAACCATCCTCATGAATGGACAAAAATCTGTTGTAATCTCCGAAAGCTGCCATGCATAGGACTGTCCGCGTGTCAAGCTCAAAATTTCCAGGATTCTGAAACCAAACAACAAAAATAAAACTTGAATCATTACTTATGCAACTGTCGTTGCAATTTAAGCAGTACCTCTTGTGCTACAAGATGGCACTAAAGAACAGCAGTCAGGTTTTCAGTTCAGTTTAGCAATTCTAGACATAAATTTGCAAAAACGAATCCCAAGATAAAAAAAAAAGATGATGACAGCATATAACAAAGAAGGCTGCTGCTTTTCACAGCAAAAACAGAAAAAGTAAAGGTAGTGCTTATTAAAATTGGAGATCGAAAAGCTTGTTCGAATCATTGTGAGTCGGATACTTAAATGGCACTTACTATATTCTACCAATTACTTGGGATATGGCAGTTGTAAAAATTATTGCAGATCATTTAATACGATTCAATGTCAATCACTTTTAGAGTAACACGAAACAACGAAGTGATGAAGCTACATAAAACTTGTACCTATGTATGAAATCCTAATGTTTCTTTAGAAATGGCATCTTCCAAACACCATGGGGCAATATAATAGGCATCAACTACACTACATCAAAAAATAGGTAAAACATGGGGAGCTTGCAACTATTGCCGATAAATCAAAATCCTAGTTACTCTGTACATCATTGAATGCAAGAAATATGTTTTTGACTGCTTTGCTTATTGTTTTTTTAAAGAATTTAACATAACATAGTTCAATAAAGCTCTATATTGACTAGAAGGAAACCAGAAACACTTTTTGGATTCAAAACAGAAACAAAAGCTTGCATAAAATTATTGAGAACACAACAGAAATCTAAAGCCATGCTTACAACGACTGAAATCAGTTCTTATGTAAATTCTCCATCATCCAATAAAGGTGAGATAAATCAATTGTAATTATTTACTTTCAACATTACCAATAAATACTTATCAAATAAATCAGTAACAGAGAATTAATAAAACTACAGGGAAGCAGATTTCTTAATGATAAACTCTCCACCTTATGAATTACTTACTATTTCTTTTGTGCATGCCACTTTTCTATGCTTCCATACCAATTCCATTGGAAACATAGACCTGCAAGGCGTACTATACCAGCAGTAACCACCTCAACAAATGCCATTAGGTATGATCCTTGAGGGGATAGACCGGCAGTTGCAATGGTCAATAACAGTCCCTCAAAGTTGCAGGGGACAATAAAACTACCAGATTTGATGCCATCCAAAGCTTTCTTGGCAACTTCATCGGCTTTCATTGCACCAGAGGAAGCTGCAATGATACTGGTAAGCTGTGGTCGTTTCTTGTTCTCTGCAATAAGCACAGATCTTTTAGAAAAATATGGGACTAAAAGTCAAATTTCCAAGGGCAACAACAAAATAAAGTTGCTTCAAAATTGTAACTAGACACAAATTAGACAACAGCCAAGGGCAATGAGTAACAGTGTTCATACAAAAAATTACTCATGCGTTTAAGGCATGCCTCACGCTAAAAATTGAGCCTAAGAGTATTTAAAAGGTGCATCATTGGAACAAAAGAAGATCAGAAAACTTTTTAAATTAAATCCTGTAAGACAAATGCCCAAGGAAGGCATAGAAAATTCACAGCCTTGCAACACTCCTTTTTATTAATTTTTGGTCTTGGACTGCAAAACTCTAAACCTTTAAGGACTATGCTTAACACCTCTCACGTGAACCATCTTAAGCTGATATTAAAAGAAAAAAACAAACAAAAGAGAAAATCATCCTGGTTAGCTGATTGGTTTATAGAAAAATAAAAAGAAAGATGTTTTATTGGTGATAAAGCAGTGGAAGAAAAGGTACTTCAATCTGTTTTCAGTGAGATAAAACTAAAAGATTAGACAAAAAGGGAAAATCTAATTTCTGCAATCCAATATCACAGTCATTCTTGACCCCACGAAAAAATTAAGATGTTGGTTCATAATAAGTGCCTTTTGGAATTTCCAGAAGTAAATATACAATTCATCTTACTCATTGTTTCCTTGCTTTCTAAAACAAAACATCCTATGGAACCATATAACTATGGATAAATAAAAATATAATACATATTAAAGCCTGTCAGCTGGTTAAAAGAAAAAAAAAAATTCAGTTTTTGCCAAGTTTCTTTCAAGATACATCAAGACTAACTTAGAAAAGGCAAGAAGAAAAGAACAGGCCCATGTGTGTTTGAGGAATATGCTAAGCTGAAACATAATACAATCCAAATGAGAGACCTTCGGCCACGATTTCTTTAGAGAAGCTTTAAATAATGTTTTTTCTTTCATTTTAGATTTTGTATAAGTAGAGCTTCAAAGAATGTAATACATGATTCTTATAAAAAAATCTTGCTTCACAAATCTTTGATGTACTGTGATTTTTTTTATTTTTTTTTTCAATAAAAATATAACATTGCTTAAAAAATCTTTTGACTTCCTGTGAAGTAACCACATTCTTATTTGAAGAAAGGTTCCCTACAGGCAAGGTACACACCAAGCCAACTATAGAAAATATGAATCAAGAAATTTGACAAACAAAAACTACTAACATTTTCAGAGGACCTCAAATGAAAAAAAGTACTTCAAAAACAAGGATTTTATCAAGAGAATTGATGACTCCTGAACTACAAAAGCTTATCCATTTCTCTTCTCCCAAATGTACCAAGAAGTAGCATGGGACTTACCTCCAAAATTGTTCCTTATCTCCAACTCCAATCCACCACAGCAAGAATAGACATGTTGCTATCTGTGGTACCACCCATTGAATCCCCAAAAATTAAAACACAAAGTTCCCAAGAACCCGTGCCAAATTGAAATGTAAAGAATGGTGATCCAACAACTACAACTATCTTCACATTATGCACCTTATTGAATGCACCAACTAATCAAGTAGTGGTTAACAATAACACATTTATCCTCATCAACGGCCAAGAGCCTGAGAGAGAGAGAGAGAGAGATAGCTGCCTCTCAGAGTTCCATTGTCTCCAAGTGTACCTAAAAACTTGCACTTTCAAGTAGGAAAACCATATCTTCCAGCCTATTTGAGGTAATATTGAAAAGATAAAAAAAATTAAAAAAATAACGCCCAACTAGTACACATTACTGTGTGTTTGGGAGGGAAAAGATTGAGTACATACCTAACCTTTGGCATAATGTACAAAGTGGTGGCCCCAAGACTTGAACCCATAACTTTAAGATTATTAAGAAAAATCTTAACCATTGAACCAATAGTGACCCCTAGGTAATATTGAAAAGATAATGAAAAAAAAAAAAGAAACACTTGGTTCAATCCTCTGAATGCATTCAATATTCCTACACACCATCACATCTCTCTAGGTCACATCTCTCTAGGCCACATCTTCACCCAATCATCTTCACTTCCCAGGGTCACAAAAAATAAGGAACTTCCTCCGAGAGGATATAGCCTCCACAACATGCATCCTTTGAAAACTCTATCCATTAAACATCCTCAATGTTAAATTTCAAGGACTTTCAAATGACTCATTATATTGAAAAATTGCACCCAAACTCCCCACACTGATCTCAATTTTTCGATTCTTAGTAAGATTGAGAAGCTAGAGACATTGTCATGAATATCAATTAAGACTATTTATTTGACATGGAAAGGATCGGCAACAAATGCTTTGTTTCACAAATAGTGTTCCAATAGTTGTTACAAAATCCAAGTCAAGGACTCAAGAAGTGGCAACCACTAATCTAAGAAGGTATGTTAAGATACATAAACTTTTTCAAAAATAAAAAAATAAATTTTTTTTGAAGAAATGAAAGTAATATAGTAATTTCTAACAATGTCATTTCTTGTAGGGGAACAGATAATTAGCAATGCACTTTCTTTTCATTAACATATGTAACCCTCTAAAAAATAAATTGTGCATTGAAAACTACATATTCACAGTCTAAATAAGATAGAACTAATGGGTTACTTTTCTTTTCATTAACAGATTTAACTCTCTCCAAAAATTTTAGTGCACTAAGTAAGAACTACATAGCCACAGTCTAAATAAGACAATACTAATGGGTTAAGTTTCATGAAAAATGATGTTTTGGTGTGGCTGCAAATCTGATATCCAGTCTAGTGACTAGCAGTACAACATAACACAAGTTTAGCAGGATCAGAATGCCAAACCTTCCTCCAAACCAGGGGTTTCAGTGTCAGGGGGGAATATAAGAGAGATATGAATGTTATCCGCAATAACTTCCTGTTGAAGTGCTTCTGCCATGCCTCTGAGGCCAAACTTACTAGCTGAGTAAGCAGTGTAACCATAAATACCCACCTACAAATAAAATTTATGGCAATCAGAAGAACAATAATAACCGTTGCATTAGCGCCCCAAATGATTCAGTGACAATATGACTCCAAAAATAAATAAATAAATAAATAAGGTGACATCCAAAATCTAACAATCACCTAGAGTGTGCCTGATGATTGATATATTAGGCTTCTTACTCTGAAATTTCCAGTGATCAGGGAGGAAAACAAAAAGAAAGAGACATAGCTGGACAAGGTGAAATTTAGATTTAACAATTGGCTGCAGCACAAAAAGGGGGCAGGAAAAGTTCAGTTCTAATATATTGCCTGTGTCTATTTACTCCATTCAATATGCTTCATAACATGAAAAATGAAAATTTTTGCTCTGAAAAGCTAAAAACGAACCAACTGAGCTAGCTCAATTGGCCACTCCTATACTCATTCAAGTCAGGGATTCAATACTTGCCAATGACAAATACTGATTATTTATCCTCCATTACAAGATCTTTCTTTAGTTGTTTATTTCTTTCCTGCTACTGGGCTCTTTCTGTTTTGATGTAACGGTCGCTGGTGTTGGGCTTGTAGGTAGGTCTCTCGTTGGATTTTCTTATATAGTTGATTACCCTGTTTAACGTAATTATCAGGCTACTTGTTAATAATTTAGACATCACACATTCTATTTGATATCATGTCATGGAAAAACCATCATAATATTAAAATAAAATTGCGGCGTTATTGTCAAAATCTTGACCACCAGTGCATATCATACAAGGAGATACGAATTCTCCAGAAAAGGCCAATTAGCATTATGGTCCACCGTTAAGAGCAACTCCAATGGTATTTGTTGTGCCAAATTTGGCAAGAGGTTTGGCATTACCAAACTCATTACATCATCATGGAAAGTAAACGAAGTGAAAACAGATTGTGATCTTCTCCGTCACATCATCCAACGGTAAGTGTAAAGCTCTTTTTTTAATTTAAAATAATTATAAATTTGGTGATGGGATTCACTCTAGTTTTCATCCGGACCGGAGAGGCATTGTCTGGGTCCGTGGGATCCACCACAAGGATCCGTTTTGATAATTTGAGTTGTTCATATTTTAGGGCTCTTAGTGTATATTATTCAAAAAAAAAAAATTAAATCGAACTTATTTTCTCGCATTTGATTTAAAAAAATGAATGGTGTATTTTAGAAAACACAAATGCTTTTTTAGAAATGAACATTTATGATTATCAAATTCACCTATTTTTTATATTTTTTTTTTATCGATAATATACATAAAGTCCTTAAAAAAATGAACCATTCCAATCATCAAAACGGGACGCAGGTGGGCCTCAAGGCCCAAACAACACCTCTCCATTTCAGATGAGGACTGGAGAGAAGCCTCTCATTAGATATGTAATGAAGGAGATTATCAAAGTACCGTGAAAACCTAAACTATGGAAAGTATAAATACATTGATATCCAATTAAAGCTACATTCACAGTAACTTCACACCACAAAGACACAAACACACATATAATTGACAGTAAGAGGAAGAAATGAAGACACAAACACAGGACTAGAAATGTAACATATAGACCTATACCTGACCAGCCTGAGAAGACATAATCGCAATCGAAGCCGGTCCACGATCTCTCCGATTCTTCATCCCATTCAAAGCGGCCTTAATCAAATGAAAAGTCCCCATCAAATTCACATCGATCATGAACTTCACTTCCTCCAATTCCTGACTCTCCAATTCCTGCGGTACAAAAACTCCTTGATTACACACCAACACATCGACCGGCCCAGCCTCCTCCACCGCCGCCTTCACGGCGGCGAAGTCTCGCACGTCGGCGCTGAAGACGGCGACGTCGATGCCGGTGGAGAGATGGATCGATTGCTTCGCCTCCTCGAGCTTGTCGCGGTTGCGAGCGAGGATGGAGACCCGAGCGCCCTCCGCGGCGGCCTGGCGGGCCATGGCGAGGCCGATGCCGCTCGATCCGCCGGTGATGAACACGTGGCGGCCTTTGATTGGGATTCTGACGGGTTTGGGGCTGACGATGAGGTAGAGGAAGACGAGGAGAGAGAGAGGGAAGATGAGGATTAGAGAGAGAGGCGCTAGGTTTGAGTCCGCCATTGATGAGAGCTTCGATTAGAGGTCTCTCTCTCTCTCTCTCTGAAACAAACGAATGTTCGTCAGGACTGACTGAGTCCGAGAGTCTGACTTTAATTTGATGATTTTAGTAGATCAATTAATCTTATTAATTTTAAAAAGTTAAATATAATATATTATTTAAAAATTATAAAGTTAAATATAATATATTATTTAAAAATTAAATTTATAATTATACTCTTATTTCTATTTTATATATATATATATATTTCTTTTGTACTAGAAACATAGGTATATAATATATGAAAATCAAATTTATGATGAATTTTTATATGAAAATCTTATTTATTTGATAAATATTTCAAAAATAGTATAAAAATGACTTGAAATATGAGATTCTTCAAACATTTCAAAAAAATATGGGATTATTCAAATATTTCAAAATGAGTACAAAAACTCCTTAAGGTTGGTTTGGGAAGTGGGTTGGCTTTTTGATTTTTTTTGCTATTTTAGCCTGAGCTAAAAAGCTTGGTTTGTGAAGGGCTTTTTGGCTTTTTTGACTTTTTTTGTGAGAGAAGAGTGTAATGATTGAGGATTAGATGTGATGTTTTATTTTTTGTGGCTAAAATAGCCTATTTTGTCTTTTGTGGCTAAAATAGCCAAAAAAACCCCATATTCTTCTTCCCAGACGGTGCCAACTTTGGATAAATGTATAATTTCAAACTGTAGCACTCCAATATAGCAATCAAACGTAATACTTCATTGTAACACTCTAAAAAAAATCATCAGTGTACTTTTCTCAAACGTAACACTCTAATATAACACTCTAAAAAAACTTATTAGTATATTTTTCTCAAATATAACACTTTAAAAAAATTCTTTAGAATAACACTCTAATGTAACACAAAAAAAAATTTCTTAATGTATGATTTTTAAATGTAACACTCAAAAAAAATTTCTTAGTATAATACTCAAATGTAGCATACAAAATTTTTTTAATATAACATTTCAAAAAAAAGATGCGGGATTCTTCAAACCATTTCAAAAGGATGTTGGATTCTTGAACCATTCTAAAATGAATACAAAAATTCATTAGTAAAAGTTTTGAAAAAAAGTATATTAATGAGCTTTTTAATATTTTTGTGTGTGTTACATTGAAGTATGTTACATTAGAGAGTTATGTTTGAAATTACATTGATTGGAATGTTAAGTTTGAGAAAAATACACAGATTTTATTTTTTTATTTTTTTTAAATTATATTGGAGTGTTACATTTGAAAAAAAATACACTAAGAATTTTTTTTGAATGTAACATTTGGAAAAAATACACTAATAGTTTTTTTTTAGTATTACGGTGTTACATTTGGAAAAAATACACCAATAAATTTTTTAATGTATTACATTTGAATATTACGTTATTGAAGTGTTACATTAGAGTTTTACGTTTTTATTCGTAATGTGGGATTTGTTTCGGAATGAGGGAAAGTTCAAAATTTCTATAGTACAGATTGTCTAAATGTGTAATTTTACATTAGTAGAAACTGTTAGGGAAAATCAATGTGATTCCCCACAAGTAAATCAATCAATGGGAATAAAAACTAATGCGGAAAAATTAAATCAAAAGCAACACAAGAATTTTTACGTGGTTCCCTCAATGTGAGGTACGTCCACGGGATCGAAATCCGATTCCACTATCAACCAAATAAGTTCCAAACGATTACAAACGAGACACTAATGGTCTCACAAAACCACCCTTAGGTGAATTCCAAATAATCACAAATAAACAAGAGGAAAGACCTCACCAAATAGATGAACCAAAATCTTCAGAATCAGAATTGAAGAAGACCCAAAATAATTAATCCAAACCAAGCTTCAAAAAACCAAAATTGAACCAATATGTAAATCGTCGGCACGGAAGCAATCTGCACACACTTCACCTCTGGGCAAACAAATTAATTAGGCTACTGCTCTACTTCACACTGCGGCACACATAAAACAATATATATATATATATATATATATTGTTTTATGTGTGCCGCAGTGTGAAGTAGAGCAGTAGCCTAATTAATTTGTTTGCCCAGAGGTGAAGTGTGTGCAGATTGCTTCCGTGCCGACGATTTACATATTGGTTCAATTTTGGTTTTTTGAAGCTTGGTTTGGATTAATTATTTTGGGTCTTCTTCAACTCTGATTCTGAAGATTTTGGTTCATCTATTTGGTGAGGTCTTTCCTCTTTGTTTATTTGTGATTATTTGGAATTCACCTAAGGGTGGTTTTGTGAGACCATTAGTGTCTCGTTTGTAATCGTTTGGAACTTATTTGGTTGATAGTGGAATCGGATTTCGATCCCGTGGACGTACCTCACATTGAGGGAACCACGTAAAAATTCTTGTGTTGCCTTTGATTTAATTTTTCCGCATTAGTTTTTATTCCCATTGATTGATTTACTTGTGGGGAATCACATATTTTCCCTAACAGATTAGATATTAAAATTCAAAACTAGAATTAGAAATGATTCAAGTTACAAGTCAACCTTAATACCAAAAAAAAAAAAAAAAAAAAAACACCCAATTTCAGTTCAAAAATCACGATAAGTGAGCTCTATGATCATGTTTGATAACAAATGAGGCTGTGAATATTCGCTTTAAATTTCTTTTATACACATTATATGTATTTATAACTTTTTATTAAAAAAAATTGATACATGAAAATACAACAGAAAAATATTTGTGTACTTAATTTAGAAGACACATTAGAAGGATGAATTAGAACTTGCTTAGAGGACGAGACATTAGAAGGATGAGTTATTTTGTCTATCGAAAATTCTGTATTGGTCATCTGCCTTGACGAATAACATAGGTTACATGAATATATAATAGTCTTAAGAATAAGAAAATAGTGGACAAGTTATAGAATATTATTAGACGGGTACACAAACATGTAATATTCAAGACTGACTAAATAATTCCTGCAATAGAAGGAAATTAGGAGAGAAAAATAGAATATGTAACTGACCATATTTGATAGGATTTAATGCATGGTTTGGTTTGGAGTTATCCGTCCCATTGTCTGTTTGGCCATTTTTTTTATTTTAGGATAAGTCCTGAATTTCTTATACTCCCTATGGGAAATAACTAATACTGCCTTATTGGGCTTGTTAAGTTTCTCTTAATAAGGCATTTTACTTATTATAAAACAATTATACAGTAATTTATACACATAATGATATTGTCAAGTACAAATATATATATATATATATATAT
>NW_021026946.1:576673-600360 GCF_004153795.1 Camellia sinensis | reverse complement strand
TGTTTTGGTGGAATTGATTTGGGTTGTTATTTTGGATCTTCTACAACTCTGGTTCAGAAGATTTGGTTCATCTATTTGGTGAGGTCTTTCCTCTTTGTTTATTTGTGATTATTTGGAATTCACATAAGGGTGGTTTTGTGAGACCATTAGTGTCTCGTTTGTAATCGTTTGGAACTTATTTGGTTGATAGTGGAATCGGATTTCGATCCCGTGGACGTACCTCACATTGAGGGAACCACGTAAAATTCTTGTGTTGTTTTTATTTAATTTTTCCGCATTAGTTTTTATTCCCATTGATTGATTTACTTGTGGGGACTCACATCGATTTTCCCTAACACCATTTCTGTATTAATTCAGAAATGAGATTGCTTGAAAATAGCATTGTGTAATTCAAATACATAAAATATTTATTATATAATTGTGTATCAATTAAGTAATAATAATAAAAAAAATTAATAAACCCAAGGTCCCAAGTAATTTTCATTCCTCTCATCTAATTAATTATGATATTTTTTTAATTTTTTTTTTTAAAAAGATTATAACATGTTAGTTTGTTACTAAAGTTATATTACAACTAAAAGGGTCGCTGCTCCATCAATTAAAATTCCTAACATTTCTTTCACTACACCTTAAAATGTGACTACAAGATCACTAATTGAATTTATGAGCCAAACTCCCATATCTACATCAGTCCACTTGACATACTTGTTTTAAATAATTTTAAAAGCACAAACAGGATATGATAAACATTGACTAATCTACATTTTCTTTTAAAAAATACTTTAATTTTGTAAAACAAGGATCATCTAATATAAAATATAAATATACATGGTGAATTAATATAATATTTAATTTACAATTAATTTCAAAATTTCAATTCAAAAGAATTGGAATCGGGCGAATGCGGGTTGGACAAAATTTTTGGTGAGTGTATTAAGGAATGGGTGTCTTGTTGTGTCATTTTGAATTCGTTTATCTCAATACTAGTTTAGCTTGTTCAATATTTTGTGTAATTATATCTTGTCATTTTCAGTCCATTTCTGATTCATATCGTATCATATCAAAAAATTTCATTACTACCTAAAAATATCAAATGTTTGAAAAGAAAATTACAAGTTAAATTTAATAAAACTAATCTTTATTAATTAAAATTACAGGAAACACTATGCACAATATGCATCTTATAACTAAAAAAGAAAAAAATGACATAATTTCAATTTTTTGAGTCATAACTAAAAAAAATGTCAGAACTAAACGCAACACGAGGCATAACTAAAGAACTCATAAGTCATAACTAAAATAATGTCATAACTAAGATGAAAATTAATCATAATTAAAGAAGATAATGACATAGTTGGGGGTATGATACACCCCTTTTAAAATGGTGTATATTACAATTTCCCTAAAATTATTCATAAGAATATTTGATTTCAACTCAATTTCATTTTCTGAATTTACAAAAATTATTGTGACGCCCCAAATTTTTGGAACATCAAGGGAAATTAAATAAACAAAATGACTTAATAAATCAAAAAATTGACATCTTAATAGGACATTCCAACTCTCATACATAACCAAAGATTCAAATAACATTAAATAAAAACTTAAAATTATCCAAATACAACATCAAAAGAAATTACAAAGTCCATAATAGCTAATACATAAGATAATAAAATTTATTCGACTCTAGTCATGGCTTTAAGTCAGCCAAGGCTCTATCTTAGCGTAAACTCCATTTTTAGCTTCCATTATTTTCTCGCCAAAACCTGGCATAAAATACAAAGGCAACAAAACATATGCTATGAGCTTTGTAACATAATAAGAAAACATAACAAACCTATCTTTCTTTTTGTAGTGTCCTGGGAAAATACCTTAATCAAACATGTGTACACTTAGGTTTGCCCAATATGGAAGTGTGTGTGTGTGTGTGCGTGTGTATGAAAGAGAGAGAGATAGAGAGAGAGAGAGAGAGAGAGAGAGAGAGAGAGAGAGAGAGAGAGTAAACCCATAATAATAATAAAATAATTTCCACGACTATCTCCTTTTCATTGAACTATTTCAGTAATTATATCATTGTTTGTTTACTTCTATCAACAAAATAAAAATAGTTTAAAAGGCGAGATAATTTAAAAAAAGGGCCAAAAGACTAATATCTTCTCAAGGAGTGTCCTTGAATACACACAAAATGAAATTCTACATTCTCATGCAAAATAGCCCGAGGCTTAAATATAAAACATCAAGAGAGAAAGAGAGAGAGAGTTTTTGTGCCCCCGTCCAAAATCCATCCCAAGCCAATTATTGAGGTGGTGCATCAACATCATTTCCTGAAAGGTGGTTAGTTTAAGGGTGAGCTAGTGCCCAGTAAGAAATACATTTAACAAGTTATAGAAATAATTGAGATGCATATGATCATGCCATGCATTAGTTAGGATAAAATTTATATTTTCTCTGTTAATGCCCAAGTATCATTTCATGTCATCAATCCAGAATCTCGTTTGCAAGCATGGGATGGTAAACATGCTACGATGTCTTAGGCAAGAGCCGTTGAACCATACATACATCTATAGATTTATATATAGAAATTTTCCTACATTTGCCGACTCTAAAAACGACGAGGTATGGGCACCAAAACCTTTTCCTCTCCACTTTCGTCAACTCCTGAAAAAGCGGACTTCTGGACACCCAAAATCAAGTTTTTCCACATTTGCCAACTCTGTAAACGGCAGGTTTGTGGACACCCAAAAACCTTTCCCACATTCATCTGGCGATATGCGCAGACAAGGCAATTTAACACTGTAGACGTGCCCGAATGTCCCGGCTCCACGCGCAAGATGTGGCGCGAAATCTGTTTTGTTCATTAGCATACTACAGTTCGGACTCAATGTCACGGTTCTGAATCTAATCTCGCAAAGTGCAATGCAAGATCGATAAATCACCAAAGAGTCCAAATCCGGCAAATCGTTTTGGAAAACTGATTTTTATAAAGAAGTGTCAAACATGGACTACTTTGCCAGATACAGAGTCACCACCTCAATGTTTTATTTTTGGGAAATTTAGGAAACCTTGACTCGTACCTAAGGCCACGTGTCCGTCATCACCAAAGTTGTCTCGGCTCAGGAACTTGGGTACGAGAGGAGAATGTCATGCAATAAGCACCACCGCTTGCCCGATCAAAAGATCGGCCTGTACTAAGCATGATATTTTGTTTTGAAAACACATGTATTCTTATTCCGATTATTAGCTAGAATAACTATGTGATACACACAACACATAAGTATAGACTAAATCGCCTAAGTTAGAACAAAACATCTCATGTTTGTTTGTTTGAAAATGGTTTGAAGGTGCTACTTGCAAGTAGGCTAAGACGTGGATTTGCCACCCTCGAGTGGGCTTTGAAAACATGATTTTGCCACCCTCAAGTGATCTTAAAACTCGCATTTGATGAATTGTTCCAATTCAAGTAATCCAACCTTCACCCACAGGCATTCAGGCAGTTATATCAGTTAAGCAGTTAGCCTCATGGCAAGCATGCTATCATGGCAACACTCACATTCATGCAAGATGCTAAAGCATAAAAGCTTACCTAGTACTCTGAGCCAAAACAATAGCTGATTAGTTATCAATGCATGATCCTAGCTATGTTAAGATGATTAATGCAACACATGCAAAATGCAACTAGAAATAGGCTCGGCTATTCTAAAATGGCATATGAGATGCAACTTGATAATCATGTATTCAAGTAGGAATTGAAATACAATGTAGTTAGTATGATGAGCCGAGCCTAGTGCATGCAATGCAGATGAATGAATGCAAACATGCAAGCATAAGAATGCTAATTGAAACATGACCTAGAACTAACTATCGTAAGCGGTTAAGTAAAAGGGAAAAAGACATGGGATTGAAAGACATTCACACACTCACGCACACTTATTACAAAAATTGTCCTCTCGACGGAGGGTCCGAATAAATAATACAAATCAACTAATTAACTAACTATCCTAGCTAATTAATTATTACAAAACTCTTAACTAATTAAGCAAATTAATTAAGTTACGAAAAACAGTTAAAGCGGCCTCAAGAGGAGGGACAAATGCATGCTTGATCGGCTTCGCTCAGAAATCCATTGCCATGCCCCATGTTGCCTCTGTTTGCACTGTTTTGCACCTTTGAAAACTGTGAAAACCTCTATGATGCTTCTGAACCACCTCATGGGCACTCTGAGATGTCATCGGCCTAGATGGGTGGCCATCAACCAAGGGAAAAGGGTCGATGGGCACTATGAGATGTCATCGGCCAAGAGGGGTGGCCATCGGCCAAGGGAAAGGGGTCATCGACCACTTTTTAGTCTATCGGCCAAAAATGGTTAGCCGATCGGCACTTCAGATAGCCGATCAGCTATCTCTTCCTGCAAATTGATCCTTTTGCTGCAGCAGAGGACAAACAAAGGCATGGCAATACATTTGCAAGATAATGTTGTGCAGCTACACCCCTTATCATGTTTGGAACTCAAAGGAGTGTAGTGTTCGACTCTCGAGCCATCAATCATACATTTCCATGCATTATGGCGAAAGAGGCTGAATTGCACACATTAATATGGAATGAATGTACAAAAACACACAAATGCCTCACACTCTATCATGTTGGATCAAGAGTGTCGGCGACCGAGGATTGAGGCACGTTTCGTCACTTCAAGTACGAAATGTCCCTCGGTCCTCGTGTTTGGTTTGACACCCCAAACCAAACACAATGCAATGCATGCAACATGGAAAAGCTATGCAATGCAACATAAGCATGCCAAATGCAATATGACTAAAACATGCACACAAGGGTAAGGTAACAAGCATGCCAAATGCAATGCAACCTAAATAAGCATGTGACAAAATGCAAACTAGCAAGCATGTGACAAAATGAAAACTATCAAGCTTGCAAAATGCAACCTAAACATATAAATATGCATGGCATGCAAAGATGGACAAGCTTGCAAATGTTATGCAACTTAAGCATGCAAGCTTGGTGTAAAGTAGCAACTTTGAACAACATGGTAAATGGACTTAAACTAAAGATGGACAGACCTCAGTCATGCCCAAAATCAGTGGCCAATAGTGCTGAAATGATGGTATGAAAGCATATACAAACATGCATGCCAAATGGTTCAAAGATTAAGGCATAAAGATGTAACTCTTAAGCACACTTAAAGAGTGACAAGCATGGATATGTGATAGCACCATAAGCTCTGAAATGATGTTAGGAATGATGCCAAATCAACCAAACAATGCAAGTGTAGCATGCAAGAGAGCTTAAAGCTCGAAACTAGCCAAATGACTTAAACCAAGGCTATACAAAGCAAGCCCCAAAGGGCCGAGGGTAATCAAAATAGTTCCAAGGCAGGTCAAGATGAGGCCAAAAACAAGCTTGAACCTAGCCCACACAAGCTAGAACAAGGGTCCAAAAGGCATGAGGCATGCAAGGCTACAAAGGGGTATTACACTACACCTATTACAACCAAACATGGCATGACTTAACTAATAAAAAACAGAGTTATGGCATGTCAAAATAAGCCCCAAAACCCACTTAGATGGCATCCCAAATGCCTAAGCATGGTGGCATACACAATGATGCACTCTTAAGGCATAAAACACCAAACCTTCTAAGCATGGAAAAGGTGACAAATGTGAATGCATGACCACACTATATGGACTGAAATCTCATAATAAATGATGCCAAATCATGAAAATGGTCTAAGCAATGTATGCTAGTGACTTGGACACTCAAAGCCAACAAGCTAGATTGAACCAAGGCTACACAAAACAATGCATGCATGACCAAGACAACACAAGTCAGAGCTTAAGCATGGTAAAACAAGGCTAAAAGCTTCATGGAGTTGAGCCAAAACATGCAAGAATGATAGCCTAAATGCATGATGCATGTTAAGGAATGCAAGATGCTATCAAACCAATTTAAAACAGAGGTAAAGCATGGAAAAATAACATCAAATACTTACTAAAATGGAGCCATGCTAAGCAAACATGCTACCAATATGAGCCATTTATACAAGCATATGAGACACAAGGAGAGAGGGGGTGTCCCTCTCCTATTCAAGACTCCAAAACCACCTCTCCACCACTGAAAATCCTCCAGATTTCAGTGGTGAGAAGATCAAAACAAGATGGTTCCAAAGCTCAAAAAGAAATGCACAAAACAAGGCCAAACAAGGCCTAAGAGGGGGTGAACTACCCCCAACTCAAAAGTGGCCTTAAACAATCATCTTAAGAAAACAAAATTAGAACTTTTTGTAGTAGAAAGTTAAGCTTAAAACAATATGCAAATAGGTCTAAAAGCTTAAGCCAAAATGGGGGATTAAAAGGTAGTTTACTCACCCTTGAAGAACACCTTCAAGAACAAAACTCCAGCACCTTTTCTGAGCTTAAACCACTCTAAGAACTCTGAAACCAACTCCTACGGACCTCAAAAACCCAAGGATGGTGTTCTATTAGGTGTTTGTGTGCAATAGTGTGAAATCTACACTTTTGGGCACAAACAAGAGCAAAACAAGAGAGAGAGGTAAAATATAGAGAGAGATGGATATAGAACTTGTATATCCACCTTTCAGAACCTCTGGAAAGGGAGAGGAGGCTTCCTTCTTATAGAATTTCAATTCTCAAGCTTGTTAAACAAGCTTAAGTCTTGAAAGCAATCCCTCCATACACGTGTATGGAGGATGAGAATTGTGCCCACCAGGTGTCACAGCTGGCAGAAAATATCTGCAAAAAGCAGATGGAAAGGTCTTAGCTCAAAAATATGGCCGATCGACCAAAAAGAGTGCCGATCGGCCAACACTTATGGCCGATGGCATCATGCCTGAGCCGATGGGTTGTAGGGATGGCCAACAAGACACCCTCTTCCCTCAGAAGCAAAAACACAAGTCCTTGGTCCGCAACCAAGCACAAAACAAACAAGTTGAGAGATCTTGAGGCAAGGCGCGCGACCGAGACCTCCGAGAACTCAAAATGAACACGAGCATGGATGATCATCGAGGGTTCAAACGATGACGCCCAAGTCTTGAGGACGGTCAAATATGGGGTGTCTACAAACACCTTGACTCACCACGTAGGTACCAGATACAAAATACAACTCAATTCCTAAAAGATGACTCGACTAGCTGTACTCATATGCTATTTACCCACTTTGACATTTTCCAAACATCCACAAGGTAGTTAAATCAAATGAGAAAGTATGATGCACATAATGTATAAGTTTTCAATAAATTTTCCCTAAGGTTTGTTAAATCCACAACAACATTAATAATATATATATAAATATCACATAATAATTTCTTCAATTTCAAAATTTCATCATCTCCAAATCTCAAGGATTTGTTTCCACAAGTCATCAAAAGTCCATAACTTAATGCCAAAGTAAACTCGATGCCTTCAATTTTAACATTTAAGAATCAATTGAACAAAATTCTCTTTATCAATTAAATTTGAAAACTAGGGTTTCATAAAATTTGGGGCTTTCCCCTCATTTACATATAGAGAGTCAGTAATTCATCGCCATCAACATCAAATCCACAAGAACATTTACAACCTTCCTCAAGATCATTAGGCATAAGCCTCCCCATTAGTTTAACACACACACTTTATTTAACAAATTATCTCATACATTGTTATAACTAAGAAATTATCACATATAGATATCAAATCAAGAATATAACAAGTTAAAATTATCCCTACCTCAAAATGGTAGGTGAGAGTTGAAGACCCAACAAGAAATTTGACACAAAAAAATAAAAATAAAAAATGATCCAATCGGTGAGAATCTTGAATCAAACTTGCTCTTCAATTTTCTTGAAGGATTTTAGGTAAATCTTTAGTAAAACTTGAGGAATTTAAGTGTTTTTAGGGATAGGGTTCGAAAATGGGTGCTAGAAAGAGAGAGAGAGAGAGAGAGAGAGAGAGAGTTAGAAAAAGTAAGAGAGAAAAGTGTTTGATCAACTTTTAAGTAAGTTGTCCCAACTAGACCGCTCGAGCAATAAACGCATGGTTCCATAAGTTTTGCAGAGCTACATTGAAAATACTGGGAGCCTAGATTCTACACTCGAGCGACCACTTCATCGCTCAAGCGCTCTCACCTGCAAACATTCAAGATACTATGAGCTACGCATCTACACTCGAGTGGTCTCCCAAAACAAACTATTACAACCTACCCTCCTTAATGAATTTCATCTCCAAAATTTCGTAATTCATGCCAAAACAACTATAACAATCCCTAGAGAAGATGAATACTACAATAACAATAACTCCAATCATCACAACATTACCAATTGAAAACTAAAATCAAGTCAAAATTCTCATCAAGACACAAAAAATTCAAGTCTTTAAGAGATTAACACTATACATTACTCCTTTCCATAATTCAAGATATATAGTGACAAACATAACCATCCAACAAAATCACACATTATTAAATAAATCTGGATATTTCTCTCGGACCACGGCTTCTCGTTTCCAAGTAGCTTCTTCCACTCTATGATGGTGCCACAATACTTTCACTAAGGGAATGGTCTTGGCTCTTAAAACTTGTTTTCAAGAATGTAGGATCTTCACAGGTCTCTCCTCGTATGAACCATTCTCATCTACCTCCAGACTCGTCTAATCTAAGATGTGGGAAGGATCGGGTTCATATTTACGAAGCATAAAAATATGAAACATGTCGTGTATCCCAGATAGTTGCGTAAGGCAAGACAATAGGCTACTTCTCCCACTCGTTCGATGTTATCAAAGGGACTGATGAATCTAGGTGACAACTTTCCAGTTCACCCAAATCTCATCAAACATTTCCTATGTGATATCTTCAAAAATACATGACTGGCCACTTCAAGAGATAGAGGTCTCATTCTTTAATCGACATAACATTTCTGTCACCTTTGGGCTGTAATTAACCTCTTCCGAGTGAGAGCTACTTTCTCAATGGTCTCAAGAACCAATTATGGCACAAGCATGTGTGAATCCCCTACCTCGATCTAACACACTGGTGATCTACATAAACGCCTATACAAGGCGTCAAAAGGTGCTATCCCAATGCTAGCTTGAAAGCTATTATTGTAGGCAAACTCCGCTAGAGGGAAGTTCCTTTCCCAAGAACCCTTGAAGTCTAATACGCAAGCTCTCAACATATCTTCCAAAATTTGGATAGTTCGCTCGAATTGCTCGTTGGTTTAAGGGTGGTAGGTGGTGCTAAAGGTTAACTGAGTGCTTATGATAGTTTGTAAACTTTGCCAAAACTGTGCAATGAAGCGAGGGTCTCTATCTGAGATAATGCTCACCGGAACCCTATGAAGCCGGACAATTTCTTTAACATAAAGTCCAACTAGGTAATCAATCATCGATCTACAACAACCCAAACCGCATCATTACCTTATGTGTTCTTGGAAGACCCGAAGCAAAATTCATAGTGATGTACTCTCATTTCCATTCAGCTATAGGCAAGGGTTGTAACAACCCGACTGGCTTTTGGTGCTCTGCTTTGACTTGTTAGGAAGTTAAGCATTTGGATACAAACAAGAATACATCTCGCTTTATACCTCTCCATCAAAATTGACGGCTAAGGTCAGGATACATTTTTGTGCCTCTCGAATGTACCGCAATGCGTGAGTGATGAAATTCCCAGAGTACTTTGTCTCCATAAGATTTTGGTACAAAAAGACAGTTTACATACTGGATACTCGAGTCAGAATGTACTCTTAACCCTTTTTCCTCATTTCCTTGCGAGATTTTCCCTCTAATTTGCCTATACTTCTGAATCGCCCTGTTGTGCTTCTCTAACTCATGAGACAAGAACTGAAAACAAAGTGGCTTGCTCAAGAGACTTGCTAAGATGCAAGTCAAACTCACCTAGATCACTCAACATCTCCCACTCTCTTATGGCAAGACTAGCAACGGTGCTCACAGACTTCCTACTCAAAGGCGTTGACCACCACATTGGCCTTCCTTGGATGGTAATGCAATTCAAAGTTATAATCATCCATGAACTCCATCCATCTTCTCTAATGTAGGTTCATATCTTTTTGTGAAAACAGATACTTGAGATTTTTATGATTTGAGAGCATATCAAATTTCTCCCCAAAGAGATAGTGTCTCTAAAGTTTTAGGGCAAAAATTACAACAGCTAATTTAAAATCGTAAGTTGGGTAATTCCTCTCATAAGTCTTTAACTAATGTGAACCATTTGCCACTATCTTACCATCTTGCATCACAACACATCCCAAACCTTCTCTAGAAGCATCGCAATACATGATGTAAGTCAACCTCTCTTCAGAATAATTAAAATTGGTGCAGAGATTAATCTAGCTTTTAATTCTAAAAAGGATTTTTCACAAAACTCACTCCGAACAAATTTTACTCCCTTTCTAGTTAGTCTCGTCAATGGTGATGCTAGGGTAGAAAAGTCTTTAACAAACCGCCTATAATACCCTGAAAGAACCAAAAAGCTATGAATCTCAAAGGCATTCTTAGGTCTCTCCCAATTTTGCCCAGCCTCAATTTTTTAAGAATCTACAATGACCTCCCTCCCTAGAGACAACATGACCCAAAAACTTCACCTCGGAAAAGCCAGTTTTTACATTTCACATACTTAGCATATAACCAATGTTCCCTAAGTAGTTGTAAGACAATGCGGAGGTGCTCTTCATGCTCCTTCAATAGATAAGTATATCGTACACAAACACTACTGTAACACGCTCGGGGGGGGATGCCTGGGGGGGTACCCGTGCGCGTTAACAGTTTGGACCCTCAGTCTCTTTGATCTAATCTCACGAGTGTAATGTGAAACATAAATAAGAGTCCATATTTGGCAACTTTTAGAAAATCCATTTTATTGCAAAAACATTTGCCAGTAATGGATTGCGTCATTAAAACTCAGAGTCGCCACCTAATATTTATTTTGAGAGAATTAGGAAACTCGTGACTCATGTGCTAAGGCCACTGTTCGTCGTAACCAATGATGCTTGACTCGGAACCTTAGGTATGAAGGGGGATGGTCATTAATTGAGCACCCCTGCTCACCCGATCAAAAGATTGGCTTTTACTAACCATGGTATGATTTTTATTAGCTTTATGTGATCATATTCTAATTATTTAATACATCCTAAAATTATTATGTGAAGCAAACAAAATATAGACTGTATCGTCCATTTTAGAAAACCTTGATTTCATTTTCCAGAAAATGTTTTGAATAGTGCAATCATGAAAATCAATTTTATTCTAAATTAAATAACACAACCTTCACTCGCTGGCATGTATAGAGTTATATCAAATATGCACATAGCCACATTGTAGGATGCTAAACATAGTACAAAAACATATACAAGTGGGATGCTAAAACATAAAACCTTACATATTTACTGACTTCCCCCAAAAAGGTACGAAAAACAAAGTTAGTAACATATGCATGCTTCTATATACAAGATCCTACTGGAATTCACACATGAAATGCAACTAGAGATCTAGCTTCTAGTGTATGACATGTGAAACAACTCAAATCATGAGGTAGCGCACAAAATCACAAAATAAACGATTAAACCCACAAAATGCAATTTTAGTCGGATCTTAAGGCATAAAACATGGTTGCAAAGTATGGATATGATGACAAACATAATAATATGCATATGTACAAAATATGGAAAGCACATAAAGGAACGGAATAAAAAATAAGGGGGATTGGGGAATTATTACATCACTTTGAATAATATAAATCCAAATAAAGAATGAGAGGAATAAAATAAAATAAACGATTAAACCCACAAAATGCAATTTTAGTCGGATCTTAAGGCATAAAACATGGTTGCAAAGTATGGATATGATGACAAACATAATAATATGCATATGTACAAAATATGGAAAGCACATAAAAGAGCGGAATAAAAAATAAGGGGGATTGGGGAATTATTACATCACTTTGAATATTATAAATCTGATAAAGAATGAGAGGAATAAAATAATTACAAGTTAAATCCTCACAAACACTCTCTAATTAACATAAATAAACAAAAATAGGAGCTTTGGGGGCGGGAGACTGTTCTGCGCAAAAGCTGGGAAACTGTCGAATTTTGTCCAAGAAAAAGGTACCGGCTAGCCACAAAAGGTACAGGCCAGCCAGCAAATTGGCCGACCAGCCACTCAGGCTAGGCCAAATGCTTTTTTTTCATTCCGAAAGCTAGAAAAACAAACGGGAAGTGTGCAAGTGGCTCAACTAACCACTTCTAATTAGCTCACAATAGGTTTATAACATGAAATTGAAACAAGAAAAACAATACAAGAAAGAAAATGGAAGAAAACACAATAAATGCTAGAAAATGAAAAGTGTGCAAAGTTTACCTTCCAAAGAAGGATTTGATTTACAAACTCCCTTTTGATCACCCTAAAGTGTATGGAAGTGTGTTCTCAGTCCTCAATTTCAAATCTCAAAATTGTGGTTTGAATGGTGTTCTTGGATGGTTTATGTGGGGAAAGAGCTACAATTCTCTATTTTGTCTCAAATTCAAGAACACTCACTCTCTTTTCGATTAAGCTACTAGAATATGGCTCTAACAGAATTAATGGACTGGTTTTGGTGTATTGAAGATGGAATTTCAGTGTGTATATTGAAGAAATAGAAGGTTTTGGCTCTAAGTTTTTTAGTTATCTCTTTCTTTCTCTATATCTCTCTTTTCTTTCTATGCAATTCTCCTATCCCATCTTCTCTCTTCTCATCCTCCCTATCTTTATATATTGAATTTGAATGTAATGCACAATCAAGAAGGCGGGAGACAAGGTGGGTGACAAGTTGATGGACAAACAACGATGGTTTGAAATGGTTGCCATCTTCTAGAAAGATGACAAACCCCCTTTTGACTAATGAGACCAAGGAAGGATCGAGGAGGATCATGCAGGGTAGAGGGAGGGTGTATCTAACATAAAAGATCTGGATTGGGCATGACCTATACGCTTTGATCAAGAACTCTGCTGAAAATGTCTTGAACCTAGGAAAAGTAGCTGGCCGACCACTTTTGCGGACAGCCGGCTAGGTTTTGAACCCATTCGGCCATTTTATGCTACACCCGGCCACTTTAGTGGACGGCTGACCACTTTTCAACCCACCCAGCCACTTTTCATTTCACCCAACTAGTTTTTGTCTCACCTAGCCACTTTTCACATTTCACACAATATTCTATTTAGTGAAAACAGGGTTTTTCAGTAGAATTCTCGTCTTTTCCTCCCATTTCCACATTGTTCGTTCTTCAATTTCCTCAGAAAAAGTTTCATTTGGAAGTTTAAAAGCTAACCTCGAAACACTACGAAAATATTCAGAATCAAGAATGAAAATCAAAAGCTCGAAAAAGATGTTTGAAAGGGACTTGAACACTCGGCCAAAACAGACTTAGGGTTGGAAATGAAGCTCAAGTTCCATCTTTCTTACTGAGAGTTATGTGAGAAACACAATCTTATTTTCATCATTCGGTAATCAAAATGAAGCACCCAAGTCTTAACACCAGTCAAAATGGGGTGTCTACAGTTGCCCGACATTAATAGAACTCGAAGTCGTATCTTGACGTGAGTGAAAGTCAAAGCCTGAAGATGACCTATTTTGACAAGGCTGTGAGACTTAGGCAAACAAAAACAAGATGCAAACATAGTTGGTTGCACTCGAGGGTTGCCTACTATAGATGCGCCCTTGGGCTTCATGCTACAGTTCGAACTCAATGTCAAGGTTCTTAATCTGATCTCGCAAAGTGTAATGCAAGACTAATAAATCACCAAAGAGTCCAAATTCAGAAAATTATTTGGGAAAACTGATTTTTAAGAAAGAAGTGCCAAACACGGACTGGTTTGCCAGATACAGAGTCGCCACCTAAATATTTTATTTTAGGGGAATTTAGGAAACCCTGACTCGTGCCTAAGGCCACGTGTCCGTCATCACCAAAGTTGCCTCGGCTCGGGAATTTGGGTATGATTGGGGAAGGTCATCTATGAGCACCCCTGCTCGCCCGATCAAAGATAGGCCTGTACTAAGCATGATATCTTGTTTTTAAAAACACATGCGTTCTTATTCCGGTTAATTAGCTAGAATTATTATGTGATGCGCACAACACACAAGTATAGACTAGGTCACCTAATTTGGAACAAAGCATCGCATATCCGTTTGTTTGGAAATGGCTTGAAGTTTGTTACTCGCAAGCAGGCTAAAACACAGATTTCAATGAATCGTTCCAATTCAAGTAATCCAACCTTCACCCACAGGCATTCAGGAAGTTATATCACATAAGCAATTAGCCTCATGGCAAGCATGCTGTCATGTTAAGACTCACACTCATGCAAGATGCTAAACCATAAATACTCATAGTGTACTCCGAGCCAAAACAAGAAACTAGTTAGAAATTATGCATGATCCTAGTTCATGTTAAAATGGCTAATGCATCGCATGCAAAGTGAAACTAGAATAGGCTCGGCTAATCTAAAATGGCATATGAGATACGACAATTCGATACATGTATTCAACTTGGAATTGAAATACAATGCAATTAGTATGATGCGCCGAGCCCGATGCATGCAACACAGATGAATGGTGCAAACATGCATAGCATAAGGATGCTAATTGAAATATGCCCTAGAACTAACCACTGAAAGCAGGTAAGTAAAAGGGAGAAAGAAGTGGGGGTTAGAAGACATGCATCGCACACACGCACGCTTATTACATAATTGCGCCCTCTCGACGGAGGAACCGAAACAATAATACAAATCATCTAATTAACTAACTAACAAGCTAATTAATTATTACAAAACCAAATAAATAACTAGCTACAACTAATTATTACACCACCTAAATAATTAACAAATTAATTAAGCTATGAAGACAGTAAAGCAGCCTCGGGAAGAGGGACGAATGCATGCTCGGTCGGCTTCGCTCGGAAATCTGTTGCCATGCTTCATGTTGCCTTTGTTTGCACTACTTTGTACCTCTAAAAACTGTGGCAACTTCTGTGACACTTCTGAACCACCTTGTGGGCATGCTGAGAGGCCATCGGCCAAAAGATATGGCCATCGACCATGGAAAATTGGTCATTGACCAAATATAAGGCTCTCGGCCAAATGATGTTAGCCGATCGGCACGGAATATGGATCGACCATTTCTTCTTGTGAAAAGCTCCTGTTGCTACAACAGAGGACAAACAGAGCATGTCAATACATTTACAGGACAATGTCTGCACAACTACACCCCTTATCATGATTAAGACTCAAAGGTGTGTAGTTCTCGACCCTCGGACTACCAATCACGCATTTCAATGCATGGTGGCCAAAGGAGCCAAGTGTGCAATTCAATATCAAATGAAATGCACAAAAGAACACATAAGGGGGCCCAACCTCTATCATGCTTGATCAAGAGGCAAGCGAATACACACGCAATGCAATGCAACCTAAACATGCAAGCAAGCTAATGCAACATGAGCATACAAGCAAGCGATATGCAACCTAAGCATGCAAACATGGATGCATATAATGTAATAGGCATGCAACAACAATACCAATAACAAACATGCAACAACATATAATCTAACAAGTATGCAAGATGGATAGCATGCAACAACATGTCAATTAGCAAGCATGCAACAAGCATGTAAGCATAATGTAATAGGACTAGCATGCCACAACATGCAAGGGAACTAATATGCAACAACATATAATGTACCAAGTATGCAATAAGCATGCGACAACATGCAAGGTAAACATGCAACAACATGCGAAATGATGGACATAAACTAAAATGGACAGCTCTTAAACAAGCCGAAATCAGTGGCCGAAATGCTCTGGAAATGAAGACAAAGGTATATACAAACATGCATGCCAATTGGCCTATCACCTAAGCATAGGAGAGCAACTTTCAAGAACACTTAAAAGGGGACAAATATGGACACGCGACATACATTATAAGCTCTGAAATCATGTTAGGAAAGGTGCCAAACCAACCAAACAAAGCAAACAAGTCGCTCAAAAAGGCTCAAAACTTGAAACTAGCCAAGGGACTCAAACCAAGGCTATGCATAATTTGAAGCAAATGACAAGTATAATCCAAAACAGTCCTAGATCATGCCAAAATGAGCCTAAAACATGCAAGGACCAAAGCCAAAATAAGCTAGAACAAAGGGCCAAAAGCATGAGGCATGCAAGGCTACAAAAGATGTGTTGCACTACACCTATCAAAACCAAACATGGCATGACTTAAGCAATGGAAAACAGAGTTATGGCATGGTAAAACAAGACCAAAAACCCAATTAGATGGCATCCCAAAGACCTAAACATGATGGCACACACAATGACCCATTCATGAGGCATAAAACATCAACTCTTTAAAGCATTAAAGGAGGGACAAGGGCAAGTGTTTGAGCATGAAACATGGACTGAAATAGTATAACAAATGATGCCAAATCATTGAAATGGTCCAAGTAAAGCACGCTAGTGACTTGGACAATTAAGGCTAACATGCTAGAATGCCTTATGGCTATACAAAGCATGTCATATATGGTCAAAACAACTCAAATCAGAGCTTAAGCATGTCACAACAAGGCTAAAAGCTTCATGGAGTCGAGCCAAAATCATGCTAGAAACATGGCTTAAAGCATGATGCATGTTAAGGCAAATGAAAGGATTGCAAGGCAAGTACATGAAGCATACATGGTATGTCCAAACCAAGTCAAAACACTGTTATATCATGGAAAAACAAAGCCTAATACATACTGAAATGAAGCTAAAACAAGCCAAGCAAACATGCTACCAATATAAGCCATTTATACTAGCATTCAAGACAATAAGGAGAGGGGATGACCTCTCCTATTTAGGACTCCAAAACCACCTTCTCACCACTAAAAGTGCTCTGGATTTCAGTGGTAGGAAGGTCATGCAAGGCCAAGAACAAGGGCCAAAAGGGATGGCCTAAAACAAGGCCAAACAAGGCCTAAGGGGGGGAGGGGGGAGGGAAGCAACTGCAAACCAAAAAGTGATCTTAAACAAAGATCTAGAGCATCTAAAATCAGAACTTATTGTAGTTCAGAGTTAAGCTTAAAACAATAAGCAAGAAGTTCTAAAAGCTTAAGCAAGAAAGGGGTATTAAAAGCAAGAATGCTCACCCTTGAAGAACACTTTCAAGAACAACGCTCCAGCAGGTTTTCCAAGCTCAAACCAACCCAAGAACTCTAAAATCAACCTCAAGGGACCTCAGCACTAAGAGGATGGTGTTCTAGTGTGTGTTTGTGTACAATAGTAAGACAATACTACACTTTTGAGTACAAAACAAGGCTAAACAAAGAAGAATAGATACAAAAGTATATCTATCCCTCAAGACTCAATTTTCTGAACCCTTGAGGAAGGAGGAGATGGTTCTCTCTTATAGAGAACCAAAAGCAAAGCTTCTTGAGGAAGCTAAGCAAAGGATCAAATCCCTCCATACACATGTCTGGAGGGGGTGAATTGTGCATGCCAGCAGTGACAGTTGGCATAAAATATCTGCATAAAGCAGATGAACAGGGTTCGGCCAGAAAACATGGCCGATCGACCAAAAGAATTGCCGATCGGCCAAAACTTTTGGCCGTTGGCAAGAAAACAAGGCCGACGGCTTCAAGCTTTGGCTGATGGGTTGAGGGGATGGCAAACAAGCCACCCTCTTCCCTTAAAAGCAAAAACACAAGTGCTTGGTCCACAACCAAGCGCAAAACAGAGAAGTTGAGAGATCCTAAGGCAAGACGCGTAGCCGAAACCTCCGAAAACTCGAAACGAACACGAGCATGGATGATCATCAAGTGTTCAAATGATGATGTCCAAGTCTTGAGGACGGTCAAATATGGGGTGTCTATAGTTGCCCCTCTTTGACGGAACTCGAAAGTCATAACAATGACGGGAGTGAATGTCAAAACCCAGAGACGACCCATTTTTGACAAGGCCGAAGACTTAGACAAGTATACAAGATGGCAAAGATATGTGCCCGAAGGCAGGGGCAAAATGCAAATGACATGCACGGTGCCGAACATAACTTATGATCATGCAAAGGGAGCTGTAATGAAGCATAACATGCAACAGTTTTAAGTAAGCAAATAAAAACCAACTACATTACATGCAGAAAGGATGTAAGAGAATTATACAATTCTCGCTACGTCTCATACGGAGAATATACAATACCGTCCGGTTCGTCTGGTCACGCCAGCTTCAAATGAATCGTACATACAATATCGTGCCTGCAAAAGAAAGAAACTTAACAAGTACAATATCGTTAGAAACATGCATAACAACGCAAGTGAAAAGTGCGTGACAACGCAAGTGAAGTGTGAAGTGCATGACAATGTAGGTAGAACGTGCGAAACAATGCAAGTTAGAGAGGGTGCAAAACAACGCAACTAGAACGTGCGAAACAACGCAAGTTAGAGAAAGTGCGAAACAACGCAAGTTAGTGAAGTTGCAAGACAATGCAAGCTAGATAAGCTTGCAAAACAATGCAAGTTAGATAAGTATGCAAAACAATGCACGTTAGTGAGTTTGCAAAACAATGCAAGTTAGTAGGGGTGCAAAACAATGCACAAGTTAGTAAGGGTGCAAAATAATGCACGAGTTAGTGGGGTGCAAAACAATGCACAAGTTGGTGGGGTGTAAGACAATGCACATAATGAGCAAGACAATGCAAGTTATAGGGGGTGCAAAACAATGCACATAACGAGCAAGACAATGCAAGTTATAGGGGGTGCAAAACAATGCACATAACGAGCAAGACAATGCAAGTTATAGGGGGTGCAAAACAATGCACATAACGAGCAAGACAATGCAAGTTATAGGGGGTGCAAAACAATGCACATAACGAGCAAGACAATGCAAGTTAGATGGGGTGCAAAACAATGCACATAACAAGCATGACAATGCAAGCTGGTCACGCCAGCTTCAAATGAACCGTACATACAATATCGTGCCTGCAAAAGAAAGAAACTTAACAAGTACAATATCGTTAGAAACATGCATAACAACGCAAGTGAAAAGTGCGTGACAACACAAGTGAAGTGTGAAGTGCATGACAATGTAGGTAGAATGTGCGAAACAACGCAAGTTAGAGAGGGTGCAAAACAACGCAACTAGAACGTGCGAAACAACGCAAGTTAGAGAAAGTGCGAAACAATGCAAGTTAGTGAAGTTGCAAGACAATGCAAGTTAGATGGGTTTGCAAAACAATGCAAGTTAGATAAGTTTGCAAAACAATGCAAGTTAGATAAGTATGCAAAACAATGCAGGTTAGTGAGTTTGCAAAACAATGCAAGTTAGTGAGTTTGCAAAACAATGCTAGTTAGTGAGTGCAAAACAATGCACAAGTTAGATAGGTTACAAAACAATGAAAGTTAGATAGGTTGCAAAACAATGCAAGAGTTAGAGGGGGAGTGCAAACAATGCACAAGTTAGTGGGGCTGCAAGATAATGCACAAGTTAGTGGGGCTGTAAGATAATGCACAAGTTAGTAGGGTGCAAGACAATGCACAAGTTAGTGGGGTGCAAGACAATACACATAACGAGCAAGACAATGCAAGTTAAATGTGATGCGTAACAATGCGGTGAAAACAAGCATAACAATGCAAGTGAAGTATACATAACAATGCAATGCACTAACAAGTGCAAGTAAGGTGCGCAAAATAGCGCGAGCAATGCACTAATAAGTGCAGGTAAAGTGCGCAAAATAGCGCGATGTGCAAAACAACGCGAATGCAATGCAATGCACAAACAGGTGCATGTGATGTGCGCAAAATAGCGCGAATGCAATGCAATGCACTAACAGGTGCACATGATGTGCGCAAAATAGCACGATGCACAAAATAGCGCGAATGGAATGCAATGCACTAACAGGTGCATATGATGTGCGCAAAATAGCATGATGCGCAAAATAGCGTGAATGCAATGCAATGCACTAATAGGTGCACATGATGGGCGCGAAATAGTGCGATGCGTAAAATAGCGTGAATGCAATGCAATGCACTAACAGGTGCATATGATGTGCGCAAAATAGCGTGAATGAAATGCAATGCACTAATAGGTGCATATGATGTACGCAAAATAGTGCGAATGCAATGCAATGCAATGCAGTAACAGGTGCATATGATGTGCACAAAATTGCGCAGCGTGAATGTAATGCAATGCACTAACAGGTGCATATGATGTGCGCAAAATAGCGCGATGCGTAAAATAACGCGAATGAAATGCAATGCACTAACAGGTGCATATGATGTGCGCAAAATAGCACGATGCGCAAAATAGCGTGAATGCAATGCAATGCACTAACAGATGCATATGATGTGCGCAAAATAGCGCGAATGCAATGCAATGTGCACAAAACAGGTGCATATGATGTGCGCAAAATAGCGCGAATGCAATGGAATGCACTAACAGGTGCATATGATGTGCGCAAAATAGCGCGATGCGCAAAATAGCGTGAATGCAATGTAATGTGCACAAAACAGTGCGATGCGCAATGATAGTATAGTAGGTATTAAAAGGTGACATACTCCAAGCATGCTGGAATCATAAGAGGAGGAAAAACAAACAATCAAGCGTGTATACAACGCAACCCAAGATAAAACACGGCCAAGGCCACGCTTCACGAGTCCTGAGATAAATTCCAAACACGCTGAAATCGTGTGAGGAAAGGGACACTCAAACCACGCTGAAATCGTGAGATGAGGTCCAAAACAACCCGCCCAGGCGCATATACAACGCAACCTGAGATATAACCCGCCCAGGGCCATACTTCACGCATCCTGAGATAAATTCCAAACACGCTGAAATCGTGTGAGGAAAGGGATACTCGAACCACGTTGAAATCGTGAGAGGAGGGGGACACTTAAACCACGCTGAAATCGTGAGAGAAGGTCCTAAACAACCCGCCCAGGCGCGTATACAATGCAACCTGAGATAAAACCTACCCAGGGCCACGCTTCACGCATCTTGAGATAAATTCCAAATACGCTGAAATCGTGTGAGGAAAGGGACACTCAAACCTCGCTAAAATCGTGAGAGGAGGTCCAAAACAACCCGTCCAGGCGCGTACACAACGCAACCTGAGATAAAACCCGACCAGGGCCACGCTTCACGCATCCTGAGATAAATTCCAAACACGCTGAAATCGTGTGAGGAAAGGAGGAAAACCTCTCAGCGTATCATACGCGAGAGGGAAGAGAAAACCTCTCAACATATCACACGCAAGAGAGGAAAGGACTGTGCAAGAAAGTGCAGTCATCCAGATGCGTGTCAAACGCGAGAGGAGAAAGATAGGTCCAAACGCATGCCGAATGCGAGAGGAGAAAGGTATCAGTTCAACTGAACCGGAACGTCCCTGAATGAATAGTACATACAATACTGTGCAAGGATGGGAAAGAAACTACATAGATAGAATGCAATACAATGCATGATGTTTAAGGAATGCAATAAACAAACAAAGCGACGCTTCAGCAAGCACCTCACGGGGTGAGTGGCGATAAACCGCTCTACTCTGGTGGGGATCCCCCCCTCGTGTTCCTCGAACACTTATCTTCAACTCATAGTACAAAAGCGCTGAAATGCTGACAAGGAGCGACACCTACTGGGGAAACCACAGATGTTGCTTTTTTTCCTGATCATACTCACAACTTTCCCTATTTTTCAACGGGGTGACAGACTAGGTTGGATCAACATCGAGAATTGAGATGCATACCTGCTACCTCAACCAATGGGGCTTCCATACAGATTTAAAGCCAGGGATATACCCCTGGGTATTCAAACCAGACTTTAGTCTCAGAAATTCCAAACCTTTGTGTTCTAGGCAACAACTATTCGAACTCTAGTTTCCACCATCGCAATTGATCTCCTAGGAACTCATTGCGAACACAACCAAGATGCCTCTGGCAGGGATTGGTACTCAAGAAGAGCACCTCTAATCATGATTCTGATACTAAAACAATCAACACAGTATTTGATTCACTTTGAACACACAGTTCGTACAGCACACTGCTCATTCTGAACACACAGCCTATAACACAGTACTCTATTTCTCTGAACACACAGCCCATTCTGAATACTGCTCATTCTGAACACACAACCCATAACACAATACTCTGTTTCTCTGAACACACAGCCCTTCTGAATACTGCCCATTTTGAACACACAGCCTATAACACAATACTCGGTTCATTTTGAACACACAAGATGGAAAGACGGAATTTGTAGGAGTCGAAACAAACTCAGATGCTCTGAATTTCCCTCTTTTCTTTTGCTTTGAAGTCCGGAACCTATAGCTTCAGATAGGTCCTGATTCTATTGCTCTGAGATGACCTAGGTTGAACCTCGCGGTTTTATGAAAGAACAAATGCTGTTTGCACAAATGTGGAGAATGTCACAGCACTCTAAGCACAAAACGATGCATTTTTGAAATTGAAATGAGAAAAGGGTTCTCAACCGGGTATTGAGCCTACAACTGACCACAGTCAAAACGACTCAACAAAGAAAAACAAAAGGTAAACAACCTAAACACATTGAGTAACACTCGAAACGACTCAAAACAAGAATCGAAACAAACAAAACAACAAACACGACACTCAGACGTATTACAAAGGCAAGAGACCTCTCAGTTCGTGAGGAGCCAGTTTCTTCGGGTATTGTTTCCCCACCCTTTTTCCACACTTTTTCTCTCAATGCATATCTCTCTATTCTTTAATCTCTCATTTTTAATCCCTCCCCTGGGTCGTTGATGGATAAACAAGAAGTTACGGGCTCTTGCCCCTAGCACTTTGCTAGATTTGTCCTCTTCTACTCACAACAGTGAACTTCCCACATAGGGGTTGTACTACAACTAGGTGTGTAGCAAATCTGCAGCTGACATCAGTTGACGATGCTCTGTTGGGGAGTTTGGACGTGATCAGATGTGTCCAGACAAGGGAGTGGAATATCTTGCTCCGTTTCTGGTTCGTGCTTTGCACTTGGCTTGATACCTCGCTGCTTGGAGGATGAGAGAGCTTTCAGCCCTTTACTGACAGCTTCAGTTGTGCCCTTTCTGGCAGGTAGAATGCCCTTCTTGGCAAGTACGTTGACAATGGGGAAAAGACAGAACACTTGACTAGACTGTGCCCCTAGTTCATCATTTTGACCATTTTTTGTTTTGGCTTTCTACTAAAACAATTTTGACCAAGATGAGAGTTAGATTAACATACTTGTTCAACTTTCTGATTTGAAATCATGCAAGTTAGTTTGTGAGTACTGAAAATTTTCCTTTTTGGGTCCAAGAAATGGTCCTGTTTTGGAAAAATGAAATAATTTTCGAGAAAATTAGTCAACCTCAGTAAAAATTCTGAAAAACTATTTTTGCAAACGTCCATTGCTCAACGAGCATGGAACCTACTCTTGAGATGCACAACCTCGGATTCATAACAATGGAAAACTGCTCCTTATCTGAAGGACACTGCACGGCAACGGAAAGTTGCCCCTTGTTTGAACGGCACTGCATGGCAACTGAAAGTTGCCCCTTGTTTGGATAGCATCGCAGCGCATTGTAATCAGTCCTCAAAGTGACGATGACAACCGAACTCTCGGATACAGAGAAGGAAAAGATGATCAAAACCATTACATGGACACAGTCGATTTGGAAGTGTTTATGGCTGGACTTCA
>NW_021026946.1:502689-575873 GCF_004153795.1 Camellia sinensis | reverse complement strand
AACCCCGCAGTTTTATGAAAGAACAAATCCTGTTTTGCACATATGTGGAGAATGACACAGCACTCTGAGCACAAAACAATTTGAAATTGAGAAATGAGTTCTCGACCGAGTATTGAGCCTACGACTGAACACAGCGCACCACGACTCAACAAAGGAAAACAATAGGTAAACAACCTAAACACATCGAGAAACACTCGAAACGACTCAAAACAAGAATCGAAACAAACAAAACAACAAACACGACACTCAGACGTGTTACAAAGGCAAGAGACCTCTCAGTTCGTGAGGAGCCAGTTTCTTCGGGTATTGTTTCCCCACCCTTTCTCATTTGTGATTCTCATATCACTCGGCCCTCAGGCTCTGTTTTTCTGAAAAAGCCTTTTTCCACACTTTTTCTCTCAACGCACATCTCTCTATTCTTCAATCTCTCATTTTTAATCCCTCCCCTGGGTGGTTGATGGATAAACAAGAAGTTACGGGCTCTTGCCCCTAGCACTTTGCTAGATTTGTCCTCTTCTACTCACAACAGTGAACTTCCCACAGAGGGGTTGTACTACAACTGGGTGTGTAGCAAATCTGCAGCTGACATCGGTTGACGATGCTCTGTTGGGGAGTTTGGACGTGATCAGATGTGTCCAGACAAGGGAGTGGAATATCTTGCTCCGTTTCTGGTTCGTGCTTTACACTTGGCTTGATAGCTCGCTGCTTGGAGGATGAGAGAGCTTTCAGCCCTTTACTGACAGCTTCAGTTGTGCCCTTTCTGGCAGGTAGAATGCCCTTCTTGGCAAGTACGTTGACAATGGGGAAAAGACAGAACACTTGACTCGACTGTGCCCCTAGTTCATCATTTTGACCATTTTTTGTTTTGGCTTTGTACTAAAACAATTTTGACCAAGATGAGAGTTAGATTAACATACTTGTTCAACTTTCTGATTTGAAATCATGCAAGTTAGTTTGTGAGTACTGAAAATTTTCCTTTTTGGGTCCAAGAAATGGTCCTGTTTTGGAAAAATGAAATAATTTTCGAGAAAATTAGTCAACCTCAGTAAAAATTCTGAAAAACTGTTTTTGCAAACGTCCATTGCTCTACGAGCATGGAACCTACTCTTGAGATGCACAACCTCGGATTCATAACAATCGAAAACTGCCCTTTATCTGAAGGACACTGCACGGCAACGGAAAGTTGCCCCTTGTTTGAATAGCACTGCAGCACATTGTAGGGCAATGTAGAGTTGCCCCTTGTCTGAATGGCACCGCAGCGCATTGTAGTCAATCCTCAGAGTGACGAACACAACCAAACTCTCTCGGATATAGAGAAGGCAAAGATGATCAAAACCATTACATGGGCACAATCAATTTGGAAGTGTTTGTGGCTGGACTTCAGAATGAAGTTGCCTAAGTATCCCAAACATGGGAATCAAGCCTTACGTAGTTCAGGTTAAGGTACACTCATGTATTAACCCTCACCTTTTACGCTCTAACTTTTGCCAAGGACGCCCTTTCTGTGTTTTCAACCTTGTGAGCTATGTTTTTCTTTTCTTTTCAATTCTTTTCTTTTTGTTTTCATTTCTTTTTATTTCATCTCTTTTTTCATCTTTTCTTCATTCTTTGCATTTTTCTTTTTTTTTTGTTCTTTTCTTTTCTTTTGTTGTTTGCTCTAACATTTGCCCGGGTCGCCCTTCCGGGTTTTTGGCCCAGCGAGCCTCTCAAGGGTAAAAGTGTAGCTTGGTCCATGTCAAATGGTTTTAGGATCTTGAAGCCATCTGAATCCAGAAGAATGACTGTTTTTTGTTGATGATGTAGAAGTCCATCCAATGGGGGCTGAATTTGCCCCTAGTGTTGCGGATAGAAACTTGGTTGTCCTTCAGCAATACTTTCTTCTTTCTTCCCTTCTGGGATTTGGCATTCTTGCCAATCTTCATTGGTTTACAGAATGATCCATCCTTGGCTGTTCCAGCACATCAGATATTGTTCCCCCTAGTTAAAGGGGTCCTTCTGATCTAGCTTAGCAAGCTTCCTTTGACGACGTCTGACCTTCTTGATCTGACTTTCTTGCTCCTAGTTCAAGGGTTGCTTCTGATCTGGCCATACAGGCCTCACATTATAGTTGACCATTGAACATTTTGAGTTAAGGTTCAAGGTTTGAAAGCAAAATGGGTCGAGTCTCAAGGCTGAAAGCGATCCTAAGCTGCACAATCTCAAGAGTGATTCCACACAGGTCTTCACAGGACCGCGCAAAATATTTTTTGAAGTCTTTTAAGAAAGCGACTAATCGCTCGCACGGAAGATAATGTAGAACCAATCTGGATCAAGCCAGGATCCTTCTCAGTACTCACATTAACAAGCACAATTAGTTTCATTAAGGGCTTATCATGCCTATCTTTCTCTCAATTTGATCAAAATTTTGTAAATCCCAAGGAATTCCTCCCTCTTTGTTTTCACCACAGTGTTAGAAAAAAGTTTTGAAAAACTTAGGTCAATGCAATGACTTAAAAGCATAGAAGAAGTAGGTGAAAATGCACTGCCATTTCATTCAAAATTTTCGGCATGACTGGCATAAGGCAGAAGCAAACACAAGAGTGTGAAAATCACTACTGTTTCATTCAGATCTTCTGGTGTAACTGGCTCCGTGGCGGAAACAAACCCAAAAGAAAGCAAAAAGACAAACACAAAACAAAATAGTGATATCCAAAGTAACAACCCCGGAATCACCCAACTCCTATACAACAGGGTTGACTCGATACAACAAGACAGACCCCAAACAAAAAGACTGACTCAAAACAAAGAGACAGACTCAAAACAACACAACAGAACTGACTCAATACCCAAGTCAGAAAGTACGAAAACCAACATTTACAAATGCTCAAAACAGTGCGTGCCATATGCCATATCTGAAGTAAACTGAGCGGCGCCCGCAGGTGGTTCATCCCCTGATCACATCACATTATCCTCCAGGTTCACAGATCTAGTGATGATAGACTTTGCTGTACTTGGTGGGAAGACGACCCCATTGTCAAACAAATCCTGCACTTCGTGGCGAAGACGGAAGCAATTGTCGGTGCTATGACCGGTTTGTTGATGGTACGCACAGTACTGGGTAGCGTCATGACTAGATGGAAGATGACTAGAGAGAGGCCGAGGCTCGAGGGGTTTGAGATGCCCCTTTTCAGCAAAGATTTGAAGAGCCTTGGACAAAGGCATATAGAGGGCATGGAAGACCCTGTGCCCTCGGGGTAGATACTTCGAGGTTTGCAGACTTTTGCTAGACGCACTAGCAAAGGGGTTGGCAGGCGCTGATTTGGTTTTTTGATCTTTTTCGGGTGCAGGATTAGATCTAACAAGATCGTTTCCAGTATGACGGCCCTTCTCCCGGTTCTCCCCTTGGCTTGAACTGCCCTTAGTCTGAGTGGGGAAAGTGTCATTCATAGTTTTTGCAACAACAGCGAGCACCTACTGTTTGTTCAGTCCCCTGGCTTTCAAAGCCTCAACAGCCTATAGAAGTTGTTCATAGGGATTAGTGTCTACTCCCACCTTGTTCTTACCACTCGCCTCAGCTCGGTCGAAGGTTTGGGTTGCTACATCAGTGCGGAGTCCTGTTGTTGTCGACATGTCATTGCCGAAACTTGGGATGGCTTCAGGTTGACTGAGTTCAATTGCAATTCACCCCAATAATGGAGGCTCTTCCGGCAGGAAGTTCCCTGCATGTGACATGGTCGATGGCGGAGCCGATATTCCGTAGGCTAGATCAGCAACAGATCTCTGAAGATCGCCGATCATTCCCATCAGCTCAAAAGTGATGGGCTCACGGGTTTGAAATAATTGAGGTTCCCAGATTGGATGTGCGGCAAGTGACTTGGGCAGACGTTGCATCTCAACATCGGTCTCACCCTATATGGTGATTCCTTGGTTTAGTGCCGCTGCCATGACCATAATTTCTTTTGAATTCTGTGTCATCATAAGTCTGCTGAACTGAACAGAGGTGATGTGATTGGTGGCTGACGGATCTGATGAACCGGTGAGCCTTGATTGGCCCTTTTCTGCCTTGCCTCAGCGAATGAGAACATTTGTTGCTCTGAACCGAATCTCTGAATTGAAAGAGAAAACATGCAGCATCTCAGCCCAATTTCACCAGAACAGACATAAGCATAGCTGAATAACTGTATTCGACCACTGATCACTGTTTTCCAAATTAATGCCCCAAAACTGAATCTGATACCCGCAGATATAACTGATTCTCAAAATATTGATGCCCGCAGGCCTGATACTCAGACTTGCAAACAGGTACGTGCATTCCTGTAGAGGCACACTCTAAAAGCACATAGCAAGCAAATGAGAGCAAAAACGCCCCTATGTTAGGGTAGGGTTTCCCCGTCCTATTTTGTCAGGAGCTAGGGTTTCACTATGCACACAGCGGTTTCAAACAACCTACAATCGGGTAAGCAACCTGTCCTAGCTTGGAATAGTCACTATGGATTCCGAATATGCACTAGGTCGAATGGTCAAAAAGGTGCCTCGGTAAAAATCGAGGTTTGTGTTCCCTTCGTAGTAGAGCCCGTAACCGGTCAGCCTTATGGCATGCTTCTCAAAGCGAGCCTTTGGTAAACCGTTCAGGAATAACATACGGCAAACACCATGTCCTAGGCGCACCAATGCAAATATAATGCAAAGAAGCACATAAGTGTAGTCAAAAAAAGATATCATGAGTTCAAGTCAAGTCCTCTATGTCCCCAGCAGAGTTGCCAGAAACTGTAGACGCGCCCTTGGGCTTCATGCTACAGTTCGGACTCAATGTCACGGTTCTTAATCTGATCTCGCAAAGTGTAATGCAAGACTGATAAATCACCAAAGAGTCCAAATCCATCAAATCGTTTTGGAAAACTGATTTTTAAGAAAGAAGTGCCAAACATGGACTGCTTTACCAGATACAGAGTCGTCACCTAAATATTTTATTTTGGAGGAATTTAGAAAATCCTGACTCGTGCCTAAGGCCACATGTCCGTCATCACCAAAGTTGCCTTGGCTCGGGAACTTGGGTACGATCGGGGAAGGTCATCTATGAGCACCCCCGCTCGCCCGATCAAAGATCGACCTGTACTAAGCATGATATCTTGTTTTTGAAAACAATTCATTCTTATTCAGGTTAATTAGCTAGAATTACTATGTGATGCGCACAACACACAAGTATAGACTAGATCGCCTAATTTGGAACAAAGCATCACATATCCATTTGTTTAGAAATGGCTTGAAGTTTGCTACTCGCAAGTAAGCTAAAACACAGATTTCAATGAATCGTTCCAATTCAAGTAATCCAACCTTCACCCACAGGTATTCAGGCAGTTATATCATAGAAGCAATTAGCCTCATGGTAAGCATGCTGTCATGTTAACACTCACATTCATGCAAGATGCTAAACCATAAATACTCATAGTGTACTCCGAGCCAAAACAAGAAACTAGTTAGAAATCATGCATGATCCTAGTTCATGTTAAAATGGCTAATTCATCGCATGGAAAGTTCAACTAGAATAGGCTCGGCTAATCTAAAATGGCATATGAGATGCGACAATTTGATACATGTATTCAACTTGGAATTGAAATACAATGCAGTTAGTATGATGCGCCGAGCCCGGTGCATGCAATACGGATGAATGGTGCAAACATGCATAGCATAAGGATGCTAATTGAAATATGCCCTAGAACTAACCACTGAAAGCAGGTAAGTGAAAGGGAGAAAGAAGTGGGGGTTAGGAGACATGCATCGCACACACGCACACTTATTACATAATTACTTATTCCACTTATTACAAATCATCTAATTAACTAACTAACATGCTAATTAATTATTACAAAACCAAATAAATAACTAGCTACAACTAATTATTACACCACTTAAATAATTAACAAAATTAATTAAGCTATGAAGACAGTAAAGCAGCCTCGGAAGAGGGACGAATGCATGCCCGGTCGGCTTCACTCGGAAATTCGTTGGCATGTTTCATGTTGCCTCTGCTTGCACTACTTTGTACCTCTGAAAACTGTGCCAACTTCTATGACACTTCCGAACCACCTTGTGGGCATGCTGAGAGGCCATCGGCCAAAAGATATGGCCATCGACCATGTGAAATTGGTCACCGACCAAATATAAGGCTTTCGGCCGAATGATGTTAGCCGATCGGCACTGAATATGGTCGATCGGCCATCTCTTCCTGCAGATTACTGCAACAGAGGACAAACAGAGCATGTCAATACATTTACAAGACAACGTTTGCACAACTACACCCCTTATCATGCTTAAGACTCAAAGGTGTGTAGTTCTCGACCCTCGGACCACCGATCACGCATTTCAATGCATGATGGCCAAAAGAGCCAAGTGTGCAATTCAATATCAAATGAAATGCACAAAAGAACACATAAGGGGCCCCAACCTCTATCATGCTTGATCAAGAGGCAAGGGAATACACACGCAATGCAATGCAACCTAAGCATGCAAGCAAGCTAATGCAACATGAGCATGCAAGCAAGCGATATGCAACCTAAGCATGCAAACATGCATGCATATAATGTAATAGGCATGCAACAACAATACCAACAACAAACATGCAACAACATGTAATCTAACAAGTATGCAAGATGGATGAGCATGCAACAACATGTCAATTAGCAAGCATGCAACAAGCATGTAAGCATAATGTAATAGGACTAGCATGCCACAACATGCAAGGGAACTAATATGCAACAACATATAATGTACCAAGTATGCAATAAGCATGCGACAACATGCGAGGTAAACATGCAACAACATGCGAAAGGATGGACTTAAACTAAAGTGGACAACTCTTAAATATGCCCAAATCAGTGGCCGAAATGCTATGGAAATGAAGACAAAGGTACATACAAACATGCATGCCAATTGGCCTATCACCTAAGCATAGGAGAGCAACTTTCAAGAACACTTAAAAGGGGACAAATATGGACACATGACATACATTGTAAGCTCTGAAATCATGTTAGGAAAGGTGCCAAACCAACCAAACAAAGCAAGCAAGTCGCGCAAAAAGGCTTAAAGCTTGAAACTAGCCAAAGGACTCAAGCCAAGGCTATGCATAATCTGAAGCAAATGACAAGTATAATCGAAAACAGTCCTAGATCATGCCAAAATGAGGCTAAAACATGCAAGGACCAAAGCCAAAATAAGCTAGAACAAAGGGCCAAAAGCATGAGGCATGCAAGGCTACAAAAGAGGTGCTGCACTACACCTATCAAAACCAAACATGGCATGACTTAAGCAATGGAAAACAGAGTTATGGCATGGTGAAACAAGACCAGAAATCCAGTTAGATGGCATCCCAAAGACCTGGCCATGATGGCACACACAACGACCCATTCATGAGGCATAAAACATCAACTCTTTAAAGCATTAAAGGAGTGACAAGTGCAAGTGTTTGAGCATGAAACATGGACTGAAATAGTATAACAAATGATGCCAAATCATTGAAATGGTCCAAGTAAAGAATGCTAGTGACTTGGACACTTAAGGCTAAGAAGCTAGAATGCCTTATGGCTATACAAAGCATGGCATATATGGTCGAAACAACTCAAATCAGAGCTTAAGCATGTCACAACAAGGCTAAAAGCTTCATGGAGTCAAGCCAAAATCATGCTAGAAACATGGCTTAAAGCATGATGCATGTTAAGGCAAATGAAAGGATTGCAAGGCAAGTACATGAAGCATAGATGGTATGTCCAAACCAAGTCAAAACAGTGTTATATCATGGCAAAACAAAGCCTAATACATACTGAAATGAAGCTAAAACAAGCCAAGCAAACATGCTACCAATATAAGCCATTTATACTAGCATTCAAGACAATAAGTAGAGGGGATGACCCTCTCCTATTTAGGACTCCAAAACCACCTTCCCACCACTGAAAATCCTTTGGATTTTAATGGTAGGAAGGTCATGCAAAGCCAAGAACAAGGGCCAAAAGGGATGGCCTAAAACAAGGCCTAACAAGGTCTAAGGGGGAGGGGCGGGGAGGGGAACAACCCCAAACCAAAAAGTGATCGTAAACAAATATCTAAAGCATCAAAAATTAGAACTTATTGTAGTTTAGTGTTAAGCTTAAAACAATAAGCAAGAAGGTCTAAAAGCTTAAACATGAAAGCGGTATTAAAAGCAAAAATGCTCACCCTTGAAGAACACTTTCAAGAACAAAGCTCCAGCAAGTTTTCCAAGCTCAAACCAACCCAAGAACTCTGAAATCAACCTCAAGGGACCTCAGCTCCAAGAGGATGGTGTTCTAGTGTGTGTTTGTGTACAATAGTAAGAAAATACTACACTTTTGAGTACAAAACAAGGCTAAACAAAGAAGAATAGATACAAAAGTATATCTATCCCTCAAGACTCAATTTTCTGAACCCTTGAGGAGGGAGGAGATGGTTCTCTCTTATAGAGAACCAAAAGCAAAGCTTCTTGAGGAAGCTAAGCAAAGGGGCAAATCCCTCCATGCACGTGTATGGAGGGGGTGAATTGTGCTTGCCAGCTATGACAGCTGGCATAAAATATCTGCATAAAGCAGATGAACAGGGTTTGGCCAGAAAACATAGCCGATCAACCAACATAGGTGCCGATCAACCAAAAGGAGTGCCGATCGGCCAAAACTTTTGGCCGATGGCAAGAAAACAAGGCCGATGGCTTCAAGCGTTGGCCGATGGGTTGAGGGGATGGCAAACAAGCCACCCTCTTCCCTCAGAAGAAAAACACAAGTGCTTGGTCCACAACCAAGCACAAAATAGAGAAGTTGAGAGATCCTAAGGCAAGGCTCGTATCCGAGGCCTTCGAGAACTCAAAACGAACACGAGCATGGATGATCATTGAGTGTTCAAACGATGACGTCTAAGTCTTGAGGACGGTCAAAAATGGGGTGTCTACACCTACGTATCTCTTTGCAAGGAATCAAACAAGCTAAGTTCAGGGACAAAATGCAAATAATATGCAATTAAAATACAATTGATGGCTGGACTTCCATGCTTCGCGAGGCCATATGTTTTTTTTTTTTTTTGAAATTTTTTGGTCAATGCAATGCAACAGGTAATATGAAGCATAAGAAAAGATAAAATTCACACACATTCACATAAGAGAACGAAATGTAACCGGAGAATATCCAAAAATCGATGGATAGTCTCAACTAAAAACCCAAGAAAATAGAGGTATTAACCAATGGTGGTTTGGACTGCCAACCCAAGAAAGGGATATCTTTGTCATCCCGAAAGGAGCCAATACAAACTGAATGGTTTGATCCTACAACCCAATAAAAGGGGGCCAACATGAAAAATGTGGTGTAATCAAATGTGGATGCGAATAGATCATAGCCAAATGATGCAACAGTATGACACTGCTAATGCAATTGAATTTTTTTTTTCTTTTTTGTTTTTATGACTTATACAATGCAATGCAATATGACAGGTGGTGAGGCAAGCCTCATGCAAATGAAACAAACAAAGGGATACAATCCACTCACATTTACATAAGAGAATGAAATGTAGCTAATGAATAGTTTAAACCAACAACCCAAGAAGAGAGAGGTATTACCGACGGTGGTTCAGACTGCTAACCCGGGAAAGGGATAGTTTTGTTATCTAGAAAATGGGCCAATACAATATCAAGGAGTTTGATCCTACAACCCAGAAGAAAGGAGGCCAGCAAAAACTAATGAAAAACGGTGTAATCAAATGTTGATGTGAATTGATTGGAACCAAGAGATGCAACAATTTCACAATTGGTGCCATGTATGATATGAACAGTGCAAGTGTGATGGTAAATGCAAAAACAACACGAAAGGGTAATGTGAGACATACAATATGCAATGATGGATAGATGCAAAACAGATGAACACAACAAAAATGATATTTTTTGTCTTTTTTTTTTTTCTTCTTTTCCCAAATGTTCTTTTTTTTTTTAATCAAATTTTCTTTTTTGATTTTCATGATTATTTTGAAATTTTCGTTTTCTTTGTTTTTTTTCCCTTTTTTTTTCCTTTGAAAATTTTTTTTTGTATTTGTTTTTGATTGAAAAAGTATATACATACCATATATACATATATGAATATAAACAATATACAAAATACGGATACATATACGATATCAAACACATATACATATACATAGACAAGCTACATACATATACGTGTACATATATATACAGATACATACACACATTCGACACAGTATATACATACACGTATACAGCCACAAACATACAGATACGAATACATACGGATACGGAGGCAAAATATATATATATATATATATATATTCAAATAAGATATATATATATATACAGAATATATACAAATATACACTTTTCCCCTGTTTTTGTCTCTCTCTCTCTCTCTCTCTCTCTCTCTCTCTACCTCTGCCAACCATCATCATTGTTCTTGAAGCATTCATTACTATGTATACTCCATTCATGCCCAAGGTTCAAACTCCACCTGCTAAACCAAACTAGCAGCCAAACACTTTATCAACTGCTCCAAACATCAACCCACCATCTCAATGGCAATGCAAATACCAACATAGTGACAATCTTGCAGCTAGAACCAGGAACAGGAAACACCAAGGTCCTAAGCTCCCAACCTTAGACCTTGATCATCCTCCAATCACCCTTTCTGGAAGTAACCATCGTCGTAACCAATGATGACATGTCTCACTGAACTCTTGTTGTAGAAGACCTTCTTGCTGACATCCTTAATGTCATAGTTGTGCAATCCACTCCATCTCCTTATAGTTAATCTAACATGCTCATGCCTCCAGCAACTCAACGTCTCAAAAGAGAAGCACATGAAGCAAAAAGACCAAGTTACTATTGCCAAAGTCGAGGCCACTGCTAAGGCCACTAAAAAAAGGCTGTCAAAGTTGAAAAGAAACTAGCAGAGGCACTAACCAGCAAGGAGCAGACGCCAAGGCCTATCAAGAAGGCCAAGACTCTATCCAAGATCAATATAAGTAGCAGATCAACATCTCAGATAAAACTATCATCTTGGATATAAGTGTTATCTTGTATACCTTCATCTCACCAATTTCTTTTTGAAAATTTCACCAAATATCACTTTCAAATCACTAACTCAATCTTCATTAACTCATCTCTGCTCTTTGCTCCTTAATGTGTGTAACGCCCGCATTCTTTATTCCTTTGAAGAGTGTGTTTAATATCCTTATTTTTATCTTGGGAGTCTTTGGAGTTGTTGTCTATTGGTTTTGAAGGAGTACAACCCGATTTAAACTCGTTGGGTTTGTTCGTTCGTGTTTGTTCTTGTCAAAAGTTCCTTGTCAAAAGTTCTCTCTCTCAAACTGTGAGTTCTCCTCTCTCTCTCTAAACCCTAGCTTTTAGCACAAAGACCTCTAGATCTACTCACCTAAAGTGATCTTTTCACCATAATCCTTTGAGAAAAAGTGTAGATCTCGTCACGGGCATCCCTTTGGTCCGAAGAGTTTGTGGTTTCGTCGCCATTGATGTTTAGGTCATCATCTCTTGGCTTCAAGAGGTAAGGGTTTCTACTTCTCTTTCAATACCCTTGTTTATGGATAGATTTGTGGTATTTTCTTTATACAAACACAAAAGTTTATATTTTTATGCATATTGTGATGAATCACGAGATTGGGGGTTAAGGCTTGAAGAGAGTTGGATTTATTTGTTGGGTCATGATCTTGGGTCGTGAGTTTGGGTGTAAAAGTAATAGAAAGGTTGGAATAAAATGTGTTTTTGTGAAAATCTTTAATTTCTCTTAAAAACCCTAGTTTGGCTCATGAAGATGGTTAATGGTTTTGCTTCAATTAATAGTAGAATCATGAAATTGAGGTGTTAAATTACATATGTACAAGTTTAATTGAAATTTTAAAGAGTTTGAAAATTTATGTAAAAGTTGCAATTGAGCCCTCAATGTTGATATTTTAAATTATGTTATAATATGAACCAAACTTGGGGGAAAGAAATTACTAATGGTAAGGATGATATATGTTGAAATGGTTGTGTTGAATTTTGTTGTGTATTATGTGAATTGTATTGGGTTATGTTGTGTTGAGTTGAGTTGTGTTGTGTTGTGTGGAGTTGAGTTGTGTTGGGTTGTGTTGTGGTTGGTACCTGCGCGGGGAGTAAAAAAATGATTTTTCGATGCCTCAGGAACTTAGGTACGAGAGGGGAAGGTCATGCAATGAGCACCCCCGCTCGCCCGATCAAAGATCGGCCTTTACTAACATGATATTTTATTTTTGAAAACACTTGTGTTCTTATTCTGGTTATAAACCTAGAATTTACTATGTGATGCGCACAGCATACAAGTATAGACTAGATCACCTAAGTTGGAACAAAACATTGCATGTTCGTTTGTTTGAAAATGGTTTGAAGTTTGCTACTCGCAAGTAGGCTAAGTCGCAGATTTTAATGAATTGTTCCAATTCAGGTAATCCAACCTTCACCCACAGGCATTCAGGCAGTTATATCAACTAAGCAGTTAGCCTCATGGCAAGCATGCTTTCATGGCAACATTAACACACATGCGGTATGCTGAAGCGTAAACACTCACAGTGTACTCCGAGCAAAAACAAAGAACTAGTTAAAAATCATGCATGATCCTAGTTCATGTTAAGATGGCTAATGCAACACATGCAAAAATGCAACTAAAATAGGCTCGGCTATTCTAGAATGTCATGTGAAATGTAACTTGATACATGTATTCAACTTGGAATTGAAATACAATGCAGTTAGTATGATGCGCCGAGCCCGGTGCATGCAATACGGATGAATGGTGCAAACATGCATAGCATAAGGATGCTAATTGAAATATGCCCTAGAACTAACCACTGAAAGCAGGTAAGTAAAAGGGAGAAAGAAGTGGGGGTTAGAAGACATGCATCGCACACACGCACACTTATTACATAATTACTTATTACACTTATTACAAATCATCTAATTAACTAACTAACAAGCTAATTAATTATTACAAAACCAAATAAATAACTAGCTACAACTAATTATTACATCACTTAAATAATTAACAAAATTAATTAAGCTATGAAGACAGTAAAGCAGCCTCGGAAGAGGGACGAATGCATGCTCGGTCGGCTTCGCTCGGAAATCCGTTGGCATGTCTCATGTTGCCTCTATTTGCACTACTTTGTACCTCTGAAAACTGTGCCAACTTCTATGATTCTTCTGAACCACCTTGTGGGCATGCTGAGAGGCCATCGGCCAAAAAATATGGCCATCGACCATGTGAAATTGGTCATCGACCAAATATAAGGCTCTCGGCCAAATGATGTTAGCCGATCGGCACTGAATATGGTCGATAGGCCATTTCTTTGTTTCTACGAATGCTTCTGTTACTGCAACAGAGGACAAACAGAGCATGTCAATACATTTACAAGACAATGTTTGCACAACTACACCCCTTATCATGCTTAAGACTCAAAGGTGTGTAGTTCTCGACCCTCGGACCACCGATCATGCATTTCAATGCATGATGGCCAAAAGAGCCAAGTGTGCAATTCAATATCAAATGAAATGCACAAAAGAACACATAAGGGGCCCCAACCTCTATCATGCTTGATCAAGAGGCAAGGGAATACACACGCAAAGCAATGCAACCTAAGCATGCAAGTAAGCTAATGCAACATGAGCATGCAAGCAAGCGATATGCAACCTAAGCATGCAAACTTGCATGCATATAATGTAATAGGCATGCAACAACAATACCAATAACAAACATGCAACAACATGTAATCTAACAAGTATGCAAGATGGATGAGCATGCAACAACATATCAATTAGCAAGCATGCAACAAGCATGTAAGCATGTAAGCATAATGTAATAGGACTAGCATGCCACAACATGCAAGGGAACTAATATGCAATAACATATAATGTACCAAGTATGCAACAAGCATGCGACAACATGCGTGGTAAACATGCAACAACATGCGAAAGGATGGACTTAAACTAAAATGGACAGCTCGTAAACAAGTCGAAATCAGTGGCCGCAATGCTCTGGAAATGATGACAAAGGTACATACAAACATGCATGCCAATTGGCCTATCACCTAAGCATAGGAGAGCAACTTTCAAGAACACTTAAAAGAGGACAAATATGGACACATGACATACATTGTAAGCTCTGAAATCATGTTAGGAAAGGTGCCAAACCAACCAAACAAAGCAAGCAAGTCGCGCAAAAAGGCTTAAAGCTTGAAACTAGCCAAGGGACTCAAACCAAGGCTATGCATAATCTGAAGCAAATGACAAGTATAATCGAAAACAGTCCTAGATCATACCAAAATAAGGCTAAAACATGCAAGGACCAAAGCCAAAATAAGCTAGAACAAAGGGCCAAAAGCATGAGGCATGCAAGGCTACAAAAGAGGCGCTGCACTACACCTATCAAAACCAAACATGGCATGACTTAAGCAATGGAAAATAGAGTTATGGCATGGTGAAACAAGACCAGAAATCCACTTAGATGGCATCCCAAAGACCTGAACATGATGGCACACACAATCACCCATTCATGAGGCATAAAACATCAACTCTTTAAAGCATTAAAGGAGTGACAAGTGCAAGTGTTTGAGCATGAAACATGGACTGAAATAGTATAACAAATGATGCCAAATCATTGAAATGGTCCAAGTAAAACATGCTAGTGACTTGGACACTTAAGGATAAGAAGCTAGAATGCCTTATGGCTATACAAAGCATGGCATATATGGTCGAAACAACTCAAATCAGAGCTTAAGCATGTCACAACAAGGCTAAAAGCTTCATGGAGTCAAGCCAAAATCATGCTGGAAACATGGCTTAAAGCATGATACATGTTAAGGCAAATGAAAGGATTGCAAGGCAAGTACATGAAGCATAGATGGTATGTCCAAACCAAGTCAAAACAGTGTTATATCATGGAAAAACAAAGCCTAATACATACTGAAATGAAGCTAAAACAAGCCAAGCAAACATGCTACCAATATAAGCCATTTATACTAGCATTCAAGACAATAAGTAGAGGGGATGACCCTCTCCTATTTAGGACTCCAAAACCACCTTCCCACCACTGAAAATCCTCTGGATTTTAATGGTAGGAAGGTCATGCAAAGCCAAGAACAAGGGCCAAAAGGGATGGCCTAACAAGGTCTAAGGGGGGAGGGAGGGGGGAACAACCCCAAACCAAAAAGTGATCTTAAACAAATATCTATAGCATGAAAAATTAGAACTTATTGTAGTTTAGAGTTAAGCTTAAAACAATAAGCAAGAAGGTCTAAAAGCTTAAGCATGAAAGGGGTATTAAAAGCAAAAATGCTCACCCTTGAAGAACACTTTCAAGAACAAAGCTCCAGCAAGTTTTCCAAGCTCAAACCAACCCAAGAACTCTGAAATCAACCTCAAGGGACCTCAGCTCCAAGAGGATGGTGTTCTAGTGTGTGTTTGTGTACAATAGTAAGACAATACTACACTTTTGAGTACAAAACAAGGCTAAACAAAGAAGAATAGATACAAAAGTATATCTATCCCTCAAGACTCAATTTTCTGAACCCTTGAGGAGGGAGGAGATGGTTCTCTCTTATAGAGAACCAAAAGCAAAGCTTCTTGAGGAAGCTAAGCAAAGGGGCAAATCCCTCCATGCACGTGTATGGAGGGGGTGAATTGTGCTTGCCAGCTATGACAGCTGGCATAAAATATCTGCATAAAGCAGATGAACAGGGTTTGGCCAGAAAACATAGCCGATCAACCAACATAGGTGCCGATCAACCAAAAGGAGTGCCGATCGGCCAAAACTTTTGGCCGATGGCAAGAAAACAAGGCCGATGGCTTCAAGCGTTGGCCGATGGGTTGAGGGGATGGCAAACAAGCCACCCTCTTCCCTCAGAAGCAAAAACACAAGTGCTTGGTCCACAACCAAGCACAAAACAGAGAAGTTGAGAGATCCTAAGGCAAGGCGCGTATCCGAGACCTTCGAGAACTCAAAACGAACACGAGCATGGATGATCATTGAGTGTTCAAACGATGACGTCTAAGTCTTGAGGACGGTCAAAAATGGGGTGTCTACACCTACGTATCTCTTTGCAAGGAATCAAACAAGCGTAGTTCAGGGACAAAATGCAAATAATATGCAATTAAAATACAATTGATGGTTGGACTTCCATGCTTTGCGAGGCCATATGTTTTTTTTTTTTTTTTTAATTTTTTGGTCAATGCAATGCAACAGGTAATATGAAGCATAAGAAAAGATACAATTCACACACATTCACATAAGAGAATGAAATGTAACCGGAGAATATCCAAAAATCGATGGATAGTCTCAACTAAAAACCCAAGAAAATAGAAGTATTAACCAATGGTGGTTTGGACTGCCAACCCAAGAAAGGGATAGTTTTGTCATCCCGAAAGGGGCCAATACAAACTGAATGGTTTGATCCTACAACCCAATAGAAGGGGGCCAACATGAAAAATTTGGTGTAATCAAATATGGATGCGAATAGATCGTAGTCAAATGATGCAACAGTATGACACTACTAATGCAATTGAATTTTTTTTTCTTTTTTGTTTTTATGACTTATACAATGCAATGCAATATGACAGGAGGTGAGGCAAGCCTCATGCAAATGAAACAAACAAAGGGATATAATCCACTCACATTTACATAAGAGAATGAAATGTAGCTGATGAATAGTTTAAACCAACAACCCAAGAAGAGCGAGGTATTACCGACGGTGGTTCAGACTGCTAACCCGGGAAAGGGATAGTTTTGTTATCTAGAAAATGGGCCAATACAATATCAAGGAGTTTGATCCTACAACCCAGAAGAAAGGAGGCCAGCAAAAACTAATGAAAAACGATGTAATCAAATGTTGATGTGAATTGATTGGAACCAAGAGATGCAACAATTTCACAATTGGTGCCATGTATGATATGAACAGTGCAAGTGTGATGGTAAATGCAAAAACAACACGAAAGGGTAATGTGAGACATACAATATGCAATGATGGATAGATGCAAAACAGATGAACACAACAAAAATGATATTTTTTGTCTTTTTTTTTTCTTCTTTTCCCAAATGTTCTTTTTTTTTAATCAAATTTTCTTTTTTGATTTTCATGATTATTTTGAAAATTTCTTTTTCTTTGTTTTTTTTCCCTTTTTTCTTCCTTTGAAAAATTCTTTTTGTATTTTTTTTTGATTGAAAAAGTATATACATACCATATATACATATATGAATATAAATAATATACAAAATACGGATACATATACGATATCAAACACATATACATATACATAGACAAGCTATATACATATGCGTGTACATATATATACAGATACATACACACGTTCGACACAGTATATACATACACGTATACAGCCACAAACATACAGATACGAATACATACGGATACGGAGGCAAAATATATATATATATATATATATATTCAAATAAGATATATATATATATACAGAATATATACAAATATACACTTTTCCCCTGTTTTTGTCTCTCTCTCTCTCTCTCTCTCTCTCTCTCTCTACCTCTGCCAACCATCATCATTGTTCTTGAAGCATTCATTACTATGTATACTCCATTCATGCCCAAGGTTCAAACTCCACCTGCTAAACCAAACTAGCAGCCAAACACTTTATCAACTGCTCCAAACATCAACCCACCATCTCAATGGCAATGCAAATACCAACATAGTGACAATCTTGCAGCTAGAACCAGGAACAGGAAACACCAAGGTCCTAAGCTCCCAACCTTAGACCTTGATCATCCTCCAATCACCCTTTCTGGAAGTAACCATCGTCGTAACCAATGATGACATGTCTCACTGAACTCTTGTTGTAGAAGACCTTCTTGCTGACATCCTTAATGTCATAGTTGTGCAATCCACTCCATCTCCTTATAGTTAATCTAACATGCTCATGCCTCCAGCAACTCAACGTCTCAAAAGAGAAGCACATGAAGCAAAAAGACCAAGTTACTATTGCCAAAGTCGAGGCCACTGCTAAGGCCACTAAAAAAAGGCTGTCAAAGTTGAAAAGAAACTAGCAGAGGCACTAACCAGCAAGGAGCAGACGCCAAGGCCTATCAAGAAGGCCAAGACTCTATCCAAGATCAATATAAGTAGCAGATCAACATCTCAGATAAAACTATCATCTTGGATATAAGTGTTATCTTGTATACCTTCATCTCACCAATTTCTTTTTGAAAATTTCACCAAATATCACTTTCAAATCACTAACTCAATCTTCATTAACTCATCTCTGCTCTTTGCTCCTTAATGTGTGTAACGCCCGCATTCTTTATTCCTTTGAAGAGTGTGTTTAATATCCTTATTTTTATCTTGGGAGTCTTTGGAGTTGTTGTCTATTGGTTTTGAAGGAGTACAACCCGATTTAAACTCGTTGGGTTTGTTCGTTCGTGTTTGTTCTTGTCAAAAGTTCCTTGTCAAAAGTTCTCTCTCTCAAACTGTGAGTTCTCCTCTCTCTCTCTAAACCCTAGCTTTTAGCACAAAGACCTCTAGATCTACTCACCTAAAGTTCAATGGACCAGATACCTAAAATATAACTGAATGGAAAGAAAAACAAAGCAAAAACAAAAAAAAAAACCATTCCGAACGCACCCCTCTGCGCTTGTCGGAATAAAATGGCCACAAAATAAAACACCACCGCGGTCAACCAGTTGATTGCTACAATGAGAATGAACACAAAACAAAACTACACCGGTCGACCGCCCAACAGTAGGACATCGCCGGAGATAGCTACTATACATTTTTCAGCGAGTGCTCGGCTTACTGTACATTTTTCAGTGAGTGAGTTGACAATGGAGAGTTTTGAGAATATGGGGAAAAGATAGAAAACTGACTTGACTGTGCCCTTAGTACATTATTTTGACTGTTTTTGTTTTTGATTTCTGGTAAAAAGATTTTGATCAGCATGAGACTTAGATTAGCATGCATGTTCCACTCTCTATTTTGAAATCATGGAAGTCAACTTGTGAGCAATGAAAATTTTCCCCCTTTTTTGGGTCCAAGAAATGGTTCGATTTTGGAAAAAAATAAAATAATTTTCGATAAAATTAGTCGACTTGATTAAAAAATCTTTAAAGACTGTTTCGTAAATGGCCACTACCCGACCAACATGGAATTAACCTTTGAGGTGCACAACCTCAGATTAGATAACCCGAGCTTGATTTATCTTGCAACTAAATCCGCCATAAAGAAGAGATAGGACAATCGAACTGAATAAAGGTAATTGAACATGGACAAGATAGCCGAGTCAAGTAAAAATATACCAATCAAACATGGATGGGATGAGTGAGTTGAAAATGGTTGGGGCCGAACTTCAGGATGAAGCTGTCTACGTATCTCAAAGATAGGAATCAGGCCTTACGTAGCTCACGGGTAAGGCTCACAGTATCTTGACTTTCCTTTTGCACTCTAACTTTTGCTAAAGCCGCCCTTTCGGGTTTTTGACCTTGCGAGCTGTTTTTTCAATTTTTTCATTTTTCATTTTTTTTTCATTTTTATTTTTTTTTCTGCTCTAACTTTTGCCTAGGTCTCCCTTCTGGGTTAGCGAGACTCTCAAGGGTAGAAAATTTTAGCTTATCGATGTTGATTGGTTGTGAGAACTATATGCCATCTAAATCCATGAGAATGGCTGTTACCCTAAACTAGATAGTCTTGATGATGTAGGGACCCATCCAATTGGGTCTGAATTTTCCCCTACTGTGGTGGATAGGAACTCGATTGTCTTTTAGCAATAAATCTCCTTCTCTCAGATTCTAGGATTTGACTTTCTTTTGGGTCTCCATTAGCTTGAGAAACGAATCCAGTTTGAATCTTCGATCACATCCAACCTCATTGTCCCTAGTGCAAGGGCTGCTTCCAATCTGGCTATGCAAGCCTTCTATTGATCATATCCAGCCTTATTGCCCCTAGTTTAAGGGTTACTTCCAATTCAGCTATGAAAACCTCACACTACAAAATATTTGACATATAGTAGAAGCTAGAATTGCTGCTAAAAGTAACAAAAAACATAGCTAAAAACTGCCACACTTTTGCCTGCATTATAAATAGCGATAGCCAAACTATCGCAATAGACCCTTAGGTATAGGTTTATTGTGAAACTTTTCTCAACCACTAGTATAAATATTTTTCTTGCGACAGTTGATGTAGCGACTGTTGTAAACATCGCTATATCTCAAATTTACCCATTGCTTATATACCGCTATAGCGATGGTTTTACTGTTACTACAACATTCACTTTTGTGACATTTTGTCAACTACTACTATATTTTGACTCCATTCCATCAGTTTTACACTATCACTATAGCCATAGAATTTTTTAAAATTTTATTTGTAGCGACGATTGTTAACCTTGATTATAGTCTATGTTTTACTATTCAATTACCAATAATATATAAATTGAAATTTTCAATGGTTTGCTAACTAGTAATTATTGTCTCACTTATCCTTGCTTACACAATCATCATTATATATCTATAAATGCACTATGTTATTCTAAAGGCTCAATACTCAACATTTCTAAAAGGCAAAAGAGTTTGCATTTTCATAATCTCAAAATATTCGAAACACCTTAATTAAAAGGTTCATTACATAAGCTTGTCATATCAAAATAGATCAAATGTTTCTAGCAAACTAATAGCTACACCATAATCCAAAAGGTACGTATAAACTTGTCATATGACAATAGTACTCAAAAGCATTACTCACGCTGCCATTTTATAAAGACCTCCATGAAAAATGTTCAAATCGAGAAACGACGTCCATTTTGATGCTTTCATATTGTCCTATTTTCTGCAATGAAAAATGACTTCCATTTTTATGCTTTCATATTGTCTTGTTTCCTACAATAAAAATGATTGAACGAGCATAAGTATCATTGCAAACTAATAGCTACACCATAATCCAAAAGGTACGTATAAACTTGTCATATGACAATAGTACTCAAAAGCATTACTCACGCTGCCATTTTATAAAGACCTCCATGAAAAATGTTCAAATCGAGAAACGACGTCCATTTTGATGCTTTCATATTGTCCTATTTTCCGCAATGAAAAATGACTTCCATTTTGATGATTTCATATTGTCTTGTTTCCTACAATAAAAATGATTGAACAAGCATAAGTATCATTTTCAATTTGAAAATCTATAAATCACATAATACAACATAGACGAGTGATTATTTGGTGGTCTTGGAGCATTATTCCATATCTCTTATCACTTGACACTCATCAAGTTCTCCAAACTCTCACCAATTACTTTATATTTATTTACTTAAGTCATGTAGAGCTAACAATTTAGAAATTACTCAGTTAGATCACATAGACAAGCTAGTTACATCAATGGACCACTTTGAAAACCCTAATACCGATTGCATGAGAAGAATACAGACTTTAAAACAACTCTATACACAATATTACATAGAAAAAATGCAGAATACTATAATAGAAGAAACCAATTTTGGACATTAATTCCACTCTAATTAAGTACTGAACTAAGATTGATCTTCCATGAATTAATTATTTTACAGCAAATTTAGAGTTATGGTCTTGAAGGCATGACTAAATAGATTCAGAAACATAAGCAGCCACAATAGATTCACATTTTATGTTCAATCTAAAAACTAGTACATAAAGATGATTCTGATTATTCAAACAATTAAAAAAGCAATATCAATAATAAAATTAACTAAAAAAATTAAGATAACCCTTCACAACTACGTAGCAATTGATTCAACACTACTAAGAACCAAACTTCATATATTAACTAATAGAATCAACAAGTTATAATGCATATATAGATAGATGGGTTAGTACCAGCTGTGCAAGTGCATGTGGAGGCTGATGATGTACTCCCCAATCACCACCTCTTTGTTTCATCTTCTCCACCTTAGCCAGATCAGAAGGTGTTTCACAACTACATAGCAATTGATTCAACACTACCAAGAACCAAACTTCATATATTAACTGATAGAATCAACAAGCTATAATGCATATATAGATAGATGGGTTAGTACCAGCTGTGCAAGTGCATATGGAGGCTGATGGTGTACTCCCTAGTCACCACCTCTTTGTTTCTTCCATTCATCTTCTCCACTTTAGCCAGATCAAAAGGTGTTTAGGTGGAAAGGTGAAGCTCTAAGTGTGTTCTATTCTGGGTTTTGGGGTTGCAGCCTGATCTCCAATTGTCCTATAATGGGGGTAGCTCTGTTTATTTCCTTGTTTCTTGGTGGCTACTATTGGGTTTTGGGGTTGCAGCCTGTTTTCTGGTTACAATGAGGTCATGAAAAGCAACGATCAAATAAATCAGTACATTTTTTTTAGTACTTCCTAGTTTAAAAACTCGGCCATATAATAGAGTAAGACTTCACAAAGCACAAAAATTTGTTTCTAGAAGCCGTATATAATGGGAGGAAAAAAGGTCTAAAACTCACCTCTCTCTATGGAAAATGAAAGACTTAGAATGAAATCCAATTGAAGGTTAAGCTAGACTTTTTCACATCTAACCAATGAAATTAAAATCATTTTTGCTGGGTCTTCCCTAAGACAAGTGTGACCTTAACTATGTTACCTGGTTACCTAGAACGACTTTATTGTGCATCTAACCAGTGAAAGTAAAGTCATTTTGGGTTTGTATGATGGTTGGTAAACTAGTAAAAAGGGTGGAATGTTTCAAAGTTCTTCTTTAGTTGTGTATTTGGATTCAACAAAAAAGGGGCATAATTTAGTGTTGAATTTTCTCCAATCACATTATTAGGTCAAGAAAACAATACAAGTGTACGAGCATTAAAATAATGGATAGCAATTTTCTCACCAAAAAAAAAAAAAAGAAAAAAAAAAAGAAAACGAAATATAACAATAAAGAAAAAGCTTGTTGTGGCATTTTATCAAACACATACAAGAAACATGATGATTCCTCATTGCTATTCATAAATGTGTCTAGCATCAACAACTAAAATACAAAAATTCAAAAACTCACATTTAGACCAACCAAATTGTAACATTCCAACAGCAACTTAGTAACAATAACACTTAATCATCACACCATGATCTTCACATTCCAATTCCCAATACTGAATTGTTAATTATAGTAACAGAAATCACTACACAAAACACGCAACACAACCATATAAATCATAAACTATGTAGTGACTTGAAAGCAATTTTGTGTTTGTATTAATGCTAATGATCCTAAAAAGGGAGTTTTAACAACTAATATACAAAATCCAACAAACCCACATCTAAACCAACGTAGTTGTAACAGTCCAACACCAACTTAGTAACAATAACACTTAATCATCACACTGTGATCTTCACATTCCAATTCTCGATAATGAATTGTTAATTAAAGTAAACAAAGCATATTGTGGGCATGAATAATCAAGGAGATCATATAGAATGATGAGAAAATTACTATGAAAGATGACAAAAGAAAGAGAATATGTGCTTGTTAGTGTACAGGTCAACATGAAGATGATTAAAATTTTTGAAACTGGTTTAGAAGCCATTGATTATGGTAAAAGAAACAAAAAAAAACCGAAGAAAACCCAAGATTTTAACATGAAATCATAGCAAAAATTTAAGGTTTTTGTGGTCCTTGGAAGATTGGGAGTTGTATGAATTCTGGGTTGGGTTTATTTGAAGCATACATGAGAAACACAGATGGAGGATGAAATATATAGATTATTAATTAATAGATTTGGTTGGTATGTCGGTACATGATGAGAGTGTCTGGAAAGAGAGAGAGAGAGAGAGAGAGAGAGAGAGAGAGGAAGAGAGCAAACTGACCTAAAATTTGGAATCGTTGATACATCAGTCAATACACTGATAGAGGATGAACCGTTGATACACTGGTCGATACACCTGTGGGCTATAACTTGTGAAATTAGGAACCCTCTATGACTTCCTGGTGCTGCTTCGTGAAAGTATAGAATGACTAGGGCACAAGAAGTATAGATAGACTGACCTAGAGCTGAACCATTTTTTTTTTTTTTTGGAACTATAATTCTGAGCACTAAATCAGAATTTTTTTGGAGCCTTATTTGTTTGACTTAATGTAGCGGTTAAGTTTTAAACGTAGCTAAAAATATATATATATATATATAGCAGCGGTTTGGGAAACAAAATGCGACTAAAAACTTAATTTTTAATTGCGGTTAAAGATCGTCACAATAACCACTTGATAGCTGCATTTTTTGTGGCGCTGCTATAAAAAAACACTACTAGAGCTTGATTTTCTTACAATGTCATATCTTGGTTAATCATTGAACATTCTGAATCAAGGTTGAGAGTGATCCTATGCTGTATAATCTCAAGATCAATTCTAGGCATGCCTTCGCAGGGCCATACAAAAAATATTTCTAAAGACAGTGCATAACCAATCTGGACCAAGCCAGGATCCTCCTCAGTACCCACCTTAACAAAAATGATCTCATCCACTAACAGCTTAGCACATCTCTCTTCCTTTCAGTTGATCAAATTTTACAAATCCCGAGGAATTCCTTCCTTTTCGTTTTTATCACAATTTTGAAAAGAAGTTCTGAAAATTTTGGTCAATGCAATGATTTAAAGACACAAAGAAGTAGGCGAAAACTACAGCATTTTCATTCAGAATTTCTAGCTCAACGGTCAAACTAGACTCAGAAGAAAGAATGAACAGACAGGCACAGAAAGGACAGTGATGTCTGGGTTAACACCCTCGGGGTCACCAAACTCTGACTTAATAAGATTGACTCAACACTCAGTTTAGAAAGTAAAATAAAAGCATTCTCAAATTGCTAAAATCAGTACACGTCACCTACCACGTTTTTGTACAATGAATAGGTGGTCCATCCCCGATCACAAAAATGGTCACAATATCCTCTCAAGTCTAATGGTCCTGCGCTAGTCTTAAGATCTATCACAGATTCAGCCAATGTCTGACCCAGAACATTTCCAGTGCTCTTTTGCTGCATGATCAATCCATGGCTCAAGAAAACCACAGACAGGGAAGTGCATGCCCATGAGAATAGCTGCCAATAATGCCCAATTCTTGCTTTAAATAATCTTCCACCACACGGTGTTGGGGTTTTGCTTAGGATTGAGGAGCATATGTGTAGACACCCCATTTTTGACCGTCCTCAAAACTTGGACATCACCATTTGAACACTCGCTGATCATCCATGTTTGTGTTTGTCTTGAGTTCCCGGAGGTCTCGGCCATGCGCCCTGCCTCAGGATCTCTCGACTCGACTGTTTTGTGTTTGGTTTTGCACCAAACACTTGTGTTTTGCTTTGGAGGGTAGGGAATGGCTTGTTGGCCATCCCCACACTCCACTGGCCATGGCTTGAGGCCACCAGCTGTGTTTTGTTGCCATCGGTCAAATGTTTGGCCGACCGGCACTCTAGATGGTCGACCGGCCATATATTTTGGTCAAATTGCATTTTTGGCTGGCCGACCACTGTTCATCTACTTTTTCAAATATTTTTATGCCAGTTGTGCCCCTCCATACACGTGTATGGAGGGATCTCCCTCTTGACTAGCTTGTTTGGAAAGCTTTACAAGAGGGATTGTCTATGAGAGGGAGCTTCTTCTCCCTCCATTAGGGTTACAAAATTTTTTAAAGCTTTGAGTTTTAGGGTTAGGGTTTGTTCATACTCTATCTCTATATCTCTCCCTCTCTTGAGTGTTGTGTGTGTGTTTAGTCTTAGTTTTGCACACAAACACCTACCGTTACACCATACCTTAGTTGCTGAGCCATAAGGGGCTTGCTCTTGGAGGTTTTCGACTGGTTTGAACCTAAGGAAGCTGCTGGTCTTCCATTTTTGAAGTGGGTCATCAAGGGTAACAACTTCACCCTTTATTCTCCATTTTTGCATAGCTTTTTTACCTATCTTGCAACTATTTTTAGACTTTGTGTAAAACATATAAAAGTCTTGTTTTTGCCTGCTCTAAATAGTTGTGTAAGAGTGTTTTGAGCTTCGGGGTTGTTTGACCCCTCTTAGCGCTTGTTTGACCCCATTTTGTGCCATTTTGGTGAGCTCTGGGACCACCTTGTTTGGGCCTCCTCCCCACTAAAATCTTGAGGGATTTTAGTGGTGAGGATGGTGGTTTAAGGTCCTAAGAAGGAGATGGTCACCCCCCTCTCCTTGTGGTCTTCAATAATGGCCATTTAAGCCTCATTAGTGAGCACCTTGTTTAAGTGTATGTTGGCCATGCCTTAACTTTTTTTTTTATGACTATCTTGCCATGATATAGCATTGTTGTGAGTTGGTTTAGGTGCACCATGCTTGCTTAGCATACATGTCTTGTAATGCCATGAATTGCCTTAACATGCATTGCGCTTTGAGCCTTGTTTCTAGCATATTTTTGGCTTAGCTTTGTGAAGCTTTTATGCTTGTTTTGGCATGCTAAAGGTCTGTTTTTGGTCATTTGGGTTGTCCATGCTTTGCTTTGTATAGCTACCATATAACCTCTCTTGTATGCCTTAAGCATTGACCCCTCTAGCATGCCATCCTTGCATCATTTCAGTGGTTTGGAACCACTTGTTATGTCATTTCAGTCCTCATGATATGCTCGTATGCTTGCATTTGATGCCCCTTTCATGCTATAAAAGGTTGGTGTTTCTTGTTCCATGTTTGTGCCATTGTGTATGCCTCTAGGATTCGATCATTTAGATGCCATCTAAGTGGTTTTGGGGGCTTACTTTTGCATGATTTAGGACTGTTTTAGTTCGTTTTGGTCATTTGCTTCATATGTCACATGGCCATGGTTTAAGTCCTTGGGCTTGGTGGCATGCCTAGCTTGCATTGTAGATTGGTTTGGCACCTTCTCTAACATGACTTTCAGAGCTTATAATGCATGCCATTTGTCCATGTTTGCATCCTCTTAAGTGTGCTTGAGAGTTGTTTCTATATGCCTAAGTGTTGGTCCTTGTGTGCATGCATGTTTGCATGTCATTTTGCCTTCATTCTTGAGCATATTGGCCACTGTGTGTTGTTGCATACTTGTGTGTTGTCACATGTTTAGGTTGTCTAACATGTTTGTTCCAAGTGTTGTGGCATGATTGAATGAAGTCACATGCTTGCTTGCATGCTTGAACATCCCCATTGTATTTGGCATACTTATTGGTTAGCATGATCGTCGCATGCCTTGTATGCTTTTTTGCATTGCTCATGTTGCATACTAGCTCATACGTCTAGGTTGCATTGCATTGACATGCATGCTTAGCCTCTTGAATTGAGTATGACAGAGGTTGAGCTCCTTGCTTGTTTATGTGCATTTCATTTGAAATCAAAGTGCATAACTTGGTTTCTTGGGCCATCACGCATCGAAATGCGTGATTGGTGGTCCGAGAACTGAGAACAATGTCCCTTTGAGTCATAAACATGATAAGGGATGTGTTGGTGCACACATTTGCTTGGAATGCATTGCCATGCCTTGTTTTGCCCTCTGCTGCTGTCAAAACAGGATTCTGCAAGAAGATTTGGCCGGCTGGCCATTTTTAGTGCCAACCGACCAACAATTGGTGGCCGATAGCTTAACCAGTGGCCGGTGATCATTTCCTTTGGCTGGTGACCATTTCCCTTGGCTGGTGGTATCCCACAGGGTTCATAGAGTGCATGTTGGGAATTTTGCAATGATTAGAGAAGGAAAACAGTGTGGACAGAGGCAACTTGTGCACGGCAGTGGACTTCCGAGCAGAGCCGAGCACGCATTGCATTGGGCCCTCTCCCCGAGGCTGTTTACTGTTTTATTAGATTAGCTAATTTACTTAACTAGTTTAATTGGTCTGTAATATGTAATTAGCTTGTAGGTTAGTTAAATCTGTATTATTCTTTCGGTCCCTCCGAGCGAGGGCAAATTCGTAATAAGTGTGGGTGCATGTGTGCATGTCTTCCAACCCCCTACTTCTTTCTCCCTTTTATTTACCTGCTTTGATGGTTAGTACTAGGGCATATTTAATTTAGCATACCTTATGCTATGCATGCGTGCATCATTCATCAGTATTGCATGCACCGGGCTCGGCACATCATACCAACTGCATAGTATTTCAAATCTAACTTGAATATGTGCCTCAAATGGTTGCATTCTGTATGCGTTGCATTAGGCACTTAACATGGACTTGGATCATACATTGATTGCTAACGAGTTCTTTATTTTGGCTTGGAGTACACTGTAAGTATTTTATGCTTTAACATCTCGCATGAGTGTGAATGTTAACATGATAGCATGCTTACCATGTGGCTATATGCTTATGTGACATAACTGCATGAATGCCTGTGGGTGAAGGTTGGATTGTTTGAATTGGGATAATTCATCGAAATCCGTATTTTAGTTTACTCGCAAGTAGCAAAATTCAGACCATTTTCCAAACAAACGGAAATGCGATGCTTTGTTCCGACTTAGGCTTGTTTTGCTGTACGCATCACATAGTAATTCTAGGCTAATAACCGGTATAAGAATGCATAATGTTTTCAAAACAAGATATCATGGTTAGTAGAGGCCGATCTTCGGATCGGGCGAGAGGGGGTGCTCATAGCTGACCTTCCCCTATCGTACCCAAGTTCTCGAGCTGAGGCAACTTTGGTGATGACGGACATGTGGCCTTAGTCAAACAAGTTAGGGTTTCCTAAATTTCCCAAAATAAAATATTTAGGTGGCGACTCTGTATCTGGCACAGTCCATGTTTGGCACTTCTTTCAAAACATCTGTTTTCAAAAAATGATTTTCCGGATTTGGACTCTTCGGTTCAGATTAAGAACCGTGACGATTTAAGAGTCCGAACTGTAGTGAGCCCAAAACGAACAGAACGGGACTCATCCTCCCGGGGCATTCAGGGACATCTACAGTTTTTGGCGACTCTGCTAGGGAGTTTAGAGAACTTGACTCGAACGCATGATATCCTGTTTTGACTACGCTTATGTGTTTCTTTGGATTGCATGTGCATTGGTGCGCCTAGGACACCGTGTTGGCCATCTGCTATTCCTGAATAGTTTGCCAGAGGCTTGCCTGTCAAGGCATGACCATAAGGCTGACCGGCTACGGGCTCTGCCAGTATGGGAACACAAAGCCCGGTTTTTATCGGGGCACCCTTTTAACCATTCGACCTAGTGCATATTCGGAATCCGTAGTGACCATTCCAAACTAGGACAGGTTGCTTACCCGATTATAGGTTGTTTAAAACTGCTGCGCGCGTAGTGAAACCCTAGCTCCTGACAAAATAGGACAGGGAAACCCTACCCCAACATAGGGTGTTTTGGCTCTCTTTTACTTGCTATGTGCTTTTAGAGTGTATCTCTACATGAACGCACATATCAGTTTGCAAGTTTAAGTACCAGACTTGAGGGCATCAGTATCAGTATTTTGGGGAATCAGTTATACCTGCGCGTATCAGACTCAGTTTTGGGGCAGCGATTTTGGGGAACAGTGATCAGTAGTAGAGTACAGTTATTCAGTCATGTCTGTGTCTGTTCCGTCTGGGCTGAACTACTGCTTGTTTTCCCTTTCAGTTCAGAGATTTGGGTTCAGAGACTTGGTGTTCTCCTTCGCTGAGGCAAGACAGATATCTGATCTGTCAGTCACCGTTCAGTTCAGCGGACTTATGATGACCTAAAGTTCAGAGGAAATTGTGGTTATGGCAGCCGCGTTAGACCAAGGGATCATCTTGCAGGATGAGACCAATGTCGATGTATCGCATCCGCCCAGGTCGCCTGTTGCACACCCGATCTGGACCCCCCAGTTGTATCAGGCTCGTGAGCCCACCACGTTTGAGTTAATGGGAATGATCGGCGACCTCCAGAGATCCGTGGCCGATCTGGCCTATGGGATGTTGGCTTCGCCACCAGCCACATCATATGTCGAGAATTTTGTACCATAGGAACCCTCGGTACTGGGGCGGATTGTGATCGAGCTCAGCCAACCAGAGGTTGCCTCCAACTACAGCAACGACGTGTCAACAACAACCGGGTTTTGCTCTGATGTAGTAACCCAAACCCTGGATCAGGCTGAGGCTAGAGGTAAGAACAAAGTGGGAACAGATGCTGATCCCGTTGGACAACTGTTGTGGGCAGTCGAGGCTTTGAAATCCAGGGGAATGACTAAGTAGCAAGTATTCGCAGTCATGACTAAAGCTGTGTATGATGCTTTCCCCACTCCAGCTGAAGGCAGTTCAAGCCAGGCGGAAAATCGAGATAGGCCCCGTCATGCCAAGACAGTTCCTTCCATTCCCAACCCTGCACCAGGAAAAGATCAGAAAGCCAAGGCAGTGCCTGCCAACCCTTTCGCTAGTGCGACTAACAAGAACCCTCAGACTTCGAAGTACCTGCCTCGAGGGCGCAGAGTCTTTCATGCCCTTTACATGCCTTTGTCTAGGGCTTTTCAAATTTTGGCTAAAAAGGGGCATCTTAAACCCCTCAAACCCCGACCTCTCCCAAAGAATCTCCCTCAGACATGATGTTGCCTTGTACTGCGTGTCCCACCAGCGAACCGGTCACAGCACCGACGGTTGTTTCTTCCTTCGTCATGAAGTGTAAGATTTGATCGACAATGAGGTCATCCTTCTACCTACCCCAGCAAAGTCTGTCACTACTGAGCTATTGGACTTTGAGGATACTGTAAGTTTGTGATCAGGGGTTGGACCACCTGCGGGCAGCGCTCAGTGCATTTCGGATATGGCGTCTGGCACGCACTTTTGAGCATCTGCGAATGCTAATTTTTATGGTTTCTAACTTAGGTGTTGAGTCAATTTGGTGGTCTTGTTTTGAGTCTGTCTCTTTGTTTTGAGTCAGTCTTTTTGCTTAAGGGTTTGTCTTGTCGCATTGAGTCAGTCCCATTGTATAGAATGTCGGGTGATTTTGGGGTTGTTGCCTCGAACACCGTTTTGTTTTGTAATTACCCTTTTGCTTTCTTTTGAGTCTGTCTCTGCCGTGGAGCCAGTTGCAACCAGTGCCGTGGAGCCAGTTGTAACCAGGGAATCTTGAAAGAAACAGCTGCGGCTATCATGTTTCCGTGCTTACTGCTATTTTGAGCTAGTTATGCCAGAGGATTTGAATGAAATAGCAGTACATTTCACCTGCTCTCTCTTGTGCCCTGAAAATCATTGCATTGACCTAAGTTTTTCAAAACCTTTTTGAACACTGCGGTGAAAACAAAGGGGAAGGAATTCCTCGGGATTTGCAAAACTTTGATCAAATTGAGAGAAAGAGAGGCGTGTTAAGCCCTTAATGATTGAAATCATGCTTGTCAGCGTGAGTACTGAGAAGGACCCTGGCTTGATCAGACTGGTTCCAACTATCTTCAGCGCGAGCGATTGTCGCTTCTTTAAAAACTTCAAAAACAAAAATGTTTTGCGCGTCGTTGGAGAAACCTGTATGGATCACTCTATGAGAGATTGTACAGCTTAGGATCGCTCTTACCTCAGACTTGAGCCCTTGCTTTACCTTGAACCAACAAATTCGGAGTGTTCAACATCGACCATCAGAGAGGCCTGTGTCGGCCAGATGGAAGAAGCCCTCGAACAAAGGCACAAAGATCAGATTCAAAAATCAAGATCTCATCAGAAGAAGCTGTGAGCCTAGACAGAAGCACCCTCAACTAGGCAAATGTCCCGAGTGTTCGGAAGCTGAGGATGGGTCGTTCAGCAAATTCAAATACAAACAGTCATTTCCTGGTATTAGATGACTTCAGGATCTCAAACCAATTTGGCATTGGAACTTGTTACACTTTCTACCTTGAGAGGCTCGCTGGCCCGAAAACCTGGTAAGGGCGACTACAGGAAAGTTAGAGCAAAGAGAAAATACAAAAAAAATAATGCAAAAACAGGAAAAGAGAAACATAGAGAAAAAAGAAAAAAGAGAAAGAAAAGATATTAAAAAAAGGAAAAGAAAAAACAAAGCTTTGTAAGGTCAAAACCCAAGGCGCCTTGGCAAAGTTAGAGCCTTAAAAAGTGAGGTTAATACCCGAGTGTACCTTAATCGAGAACTAACGTAAGGTTGATTTCCCATGTTTGGGATATGTAGGCAACTTCATCTTGAAGTCAGCCCCCATCGCTTTCATAGCGACTGAGTCCATGTATCGGGTGTGACATCTGCCTCTCTGAATTCGATAGTTCGGTTAACAACATGAACTACGTAAGGCTTGATTCCCATGCTTGGGATACGTAGGCAACTTCATTCTGAAGTCCAACCACAAACACTTCCAAATCAATTGTGTCCATGTAATGGTTCAGACCATCTTTGTCTTCGCTTTATCCGAGAGTTCGGTTGTAATCGTCACTTTGAGGACTAATTATAGTGTGCTACAGCGCTTTTCAAATAAGGAGCAACTTTCCGTTGCCATGCAGTGCCATTTAGACAAGGGGCAATTTTCCATTGTTTTGGATCTGAGGTTGTGCATCTCAAGAGCAAATTCTACGTTGGTTGAGCAGTGGCCGTTTGTAAAAATAAGTTTTGGGAATTTTTAATGAAGTTGGCTAATTTTCGTGAAAATTTATTCTATTTTTCCAAAACTGGACCATTTCTTGGACCCAAAAAAGGTGAATTTTCAGTGCTCATAGCTTGACTTGCATGAATTTTCAGTGCTCATAGCTTGACTTGCATGAATTTTCAGTGCTCATAACAAGTGTGTTAATCTAACTCTCATGTTGGTCAAAATTGTTTTAGTAGAAAACCAAAACAAAAAATGGTCAAAAAGATGAACAAGGGGCACAGTTGAGTCAGGTGTTCTGCCTTTTCCCCAATTGTCAACATACTTGCCAGAAAGGGCACTCTACCTGCCAGAGAAGGGCACAACGGAAGCTAACAGAAAAGGGTCGAAAGCTCTCGTATCCTCTGAGCAGCGAGGTGTCAAGCCAAGCCCGAAGCGCGAATTGGAATGGATCATGATACTCCACTCCCTTATCCATGACACCGACTAGACGTCACCGGAAGAAATAGCCACGAGCTGGTAATGTTGGGCATGAACCCACAACTTCTTATTTATCCATCAATCACCCTGGGGAGGGATTAAAAAATGAGAGAATAAAGAATAGAGAGGTGTAAGTTGAGAGAAAAGTGAGCAAAAGCATTTTTAAGAGAAAAATCGAGCTTGAGGGCCGAGTGGTGTGAGAATCACAAATGGGAAGAGGGTGGGAAACAATACCCGAAGGAACTGGCTCTTCGTGACTTGAGGTCTTTCATTTTTGTAAACACATCGGTATGTCGTGTCTCTTGTTTTGTTTACCTCAACTTTTGTTTTGAGTCTTTTCCGAGCGTGTCTCGTTGTGATTAGGTCGTGTACTTTCTGTTTGAGTCTTTTTACTGTGTTCAGTTGTAGGCTCAATACCCCGATTTGAAAAACCCTTTTTCAATCTCAAAATTTTTTTAATCATGCTGTGCTCAGAGTGCTGTGCCATTCTCTACATTTATGCGAGGCAAAAGAAGAAAGGGAAAATTTGGGGCATCTGAGTGTGCTTTAACTTCAGCCGATTCTACTTTTGTATTCCGTCTTGTCAGATTGAACTGTTTGTTCAGGATTCACTGTATGCAGATTAATCCCCAGCAGAGCATGAGCCCAGTGTTCGGACTAAGCAGTGGGTTGTATGAGTTGTTTTGCCGTTGGCTGGCTCGTTACCTGGTTATTACAATAGAAATATTTGACTTTCAGACAGGAGATCAATTCCATTTACATTGTTATGTGATGTGATGTAATGTAATGTACCAAAATGTAACACATTTTTAGATAGAAAGCTTTGTTTCATTTCATCATCTTTTTCAAGTACAAAGTTTTGGAAAAAAAACAAAACCTGCCTGCGGCAGTACAAGGTACTCTAACTACCAGCAAAAAAAGAAAAGTACAAAAAAAAAAAGAAGAAGAAAAGCAGCAAAAATCTGGATCAATGTCAAATGGTCTCAGGCCTAGAGGTCCGTCCTCATCCTCTTCTTGGGCGATGGTCCAGGAGCATCATCATCAGTGCCGTCATCTGAGCCCGAGTCAGCGCCATCTCCGGTCTGCTCCTCAGATAACTCCGCCTCTGCCTCTGCCTCGGACTCATCATCATCAGGAACAGGTGCCCATGAGCTACTCCCAACATGAGTGCGCCCCGCCTTGGTGCGGGGGTATACTCTGCCCTCTCCATCTCTCCCTCGAACAGGAACGGATGGTCCAGTTGGAGCACCTCCTACAGTAGGAATCTGGAAGGGATGCTGAAAAGTACAAAAGGCAAACACATCAGTATGCCGCGTAGCGTAAAACAAGGTATGAATGCAGAATGCAATGTATGAGTACAGTATGTGAATACAGTGAGCAGTATATCAGTCCAGAATGCAGTGTATGAGTACAGTGTATGAATGCTGTGAACAGTGTGTCAGTGCAGAATGCGGTGTATGAGTACAGTATATCTGACGCCGTGAGGGCCGTGTATCAAGTGTTGTGTTGTGCCTCAGATTGTGTGAAACAGTTTACGATTTGAGACTGTGGTCAAAAGAACATACCAGAATACTGTAAATCGCCAGAAGGTCGAGGCTCTGTTGGAGCATCCATCATAGAGGCGGTCAACTCCAGGGACTGGCGAGTGTACTCAGAGGAAGCCTGCAAAAGTGTTAGAAGCATCAGTATTCTACGGAATATCAAATGAATTGAAATGAACTAACTGTGCAGAATGCGAAATGCAGTAGTACATACCGGAGGCAAGCCATAGAACCCGACTAGCTCGTGATCAGCCGGAGGGGGAGCAATGGGGGTCTGGTAAGTCGCCCCACCACGCCCTCGGCATGTCATCGTCACGGGCCGTGCTGGCCAACTAGCCCCTCATCCTCTCCAAGCTCCGCTCCTGCCGCGGACCCGAGCCACCCTCGGTGCTCCTGCTCCTGCCCCTGCTCCTGCTCCAGCTACCAGCATCGCAGGCCTCTGTTTCTCTCAGCTTGACGGCCACTGCTCAAAGGCCATATGATATACGTCTGAACGTACTCTGAGTAGTCGCCTATGCCTCTGAAGCATATCGCATCCCAGCCGATCGTGTAGTCGGCCATCTGCTCGAGAGTGAACCCCTCGGTGTCCCTCATATGGTCAGGAGGGTGAACCGGGACTATCTGCTTCGGTAAACCAGGGTCTGGCGTAGGAAACGCTCACCCAGGTACCAAGCCCGACAGACTGGCCCCTCCAGCAAGATCCTGAAGCGAGCAGTCTCCTCCGCACCGGCAAATCGCTCCCGCATCGCAGCTGGCAATGGAGCCCAATGCTGCCAGTGATCTGTAAATGGCATGCAGTCAGTTATCTACTGTTATTGAAAATACAGTGCAAAGCTAAACTGAAATAAACTCTAAAATTGAACATACCTCTGCGGGAGTGATGGTGTCGAAATAGCGGCGGCAGAATATGAACGTCTCCCGTGGTCTCCGCACACACCTCACATCGAAGCATCGGGAGAATGGAACGACAAGAGGGGTTTCTTCGTCAGTCACTGGCGCGAGCATCGGAAAGTAGGCGTAGACCCACAACTGCAGAGCAAGTATCAATATGCTTATCAGATAAAATAGAATACAGAATAAAGCAGAAATTACAGAACTGTGTGTTGTGCAGTGTATTGTGCAGAGTGTATAGTGTGTGCAGTATACAGTCAGTAAAAGCAGGGTATATGTGTGCCGTGTGTGCAGTATACAACTAGTGTGAAGTAGACTGCAGTGTTTGCAGTGTACAGAGTACAGAAAATGTAAGGCAGAAATGTAAAGCAGAAAAGCAAATGTACCTCCCAAGCTCGCCAGTAGCCCCCAAGCAACTGTCCGCTGCCACGGGAAGCTGAGCTCATGTATCCGTATAGCGTGGTCAAACCAGCGCCACCCCAGTCGTAGCACAAGATCCGCGTGACGTCCAGAAGTGCACTCAACAAACAGAGGGGCACGGTATTCGCCCGGTCGGCGAAAATGGTCGTCCCCAGCAGAAACATGAGGAAGCCACGGGCGTACTGCTTCGCCTTCTCCTGAGCCATCGGTGCCTCCTCGGCCAAGGCTGGCTAAACTGGACCTCGAACCATGAGTATCTGACGAAGTCGGGGCATGCGAAAAGCGGTTTCTCGCCCAGTAAGTAAATCTGAGCGGCCTCCCACTCGTCCATGTCGGTGTCGAAGGGGATCAGATCACCCCCTACCCCGATGCTGGTGAGCATCGAGAAGTCATAGGGAGTCATCGTCATATCTCCCGTAGCAGAGAAGTGGAAAGAGTCGGTGGTGTCCCACCACCTCTCCTCTAGAGTAGCAAGGAGAGGCCTGCTCGCAGTGAGGCACGAGAGTCCTCTGCAGAAGGCGCCGAAGCTGGCCTGGTCTACGATGTGGCGGACCGCATCTGGTAGCTCCATGTACCAGTCTCGAGCGGCAACGTTCCCATACCCCCGAAAGGCATGGGAATCTCCCTGTGTTCAAGCAAAACAGTTGCGAAGCAATATAAAATGTACAGTTTTGAAGAGCATTCAGAATTGGTGACAATACAGCGTGTGTGCACGTTTTAAGTTCAAACAAACATCAGGTGCCGGTGTGCTTACAGTGAAGTACAACATGCGATGTGCCAATGTGTTTGGGTGGTTCAGTGACAATACAGCGTGTGTGCACGTGTTCAGATTCAAACAGACATCAAGTGCAAGTGTGTTCACAGTCAACTACAGCATACAGTGTATCGGTGTATCTGGGCTAAGCAGTTAAAGAACCTAATCAACTATGGTAGTTAAGTGTTCTACATTGCGGAAAATGAAACGGGGAAGAATATACCTCAGAAGTGCCGTATGATAGATGTGACACTGGCTCGCGCAGGAGAAGCTTTGGAGGCACCGTCCTATCAAAACTCCTGAACTGGCAAAGTCCGTTAGGAGGAAGTATGTGAATTGCCGGCCGGTAGGTCGCCAGGTCGAATAGGCAGACGCTCAAGGGCAAGAGCTCGGCCTCGGGATCCATCTAATGATCCGGGGGAGTCCCGTCCCGTGGAATATCGTCTGCCATCTCAGAGAAAGTGTGAAAATGGCCGGAAGAGGGAAAATCGAGCTAGAATGCCAAAAGTCAACAGAAAGTCAACCCCGAGAGGACGAAAAATGGCCGGAAAAGCCGGAATGTGGAAAAGGCATGAAAATCAAGAAAAACTCGAGGGAAACAAGCCCCGAGTGGTGAAAATCAAGAAAGAGACACCGAAACGAAGTTTCGTTCGGTTCAAAATGTTCGAAACGCGAAGGTATTCGCGAATCAAACGACGAAACGGGCACGAAAACTGAAGAAAACGGTGAATGGAAGGGAGAAAAATAACCTAGAGAGAGGGAGGAGCAATTTTCGACTAAGAACAAGTGAAGAAAATAGGGCTAGAGGCCCTATTTTAAAAGAACCGAGGCCAAAAGACCAAACTGTCCCGATTCAGGTAGATTTGGCCGGTCGGCCACACTGTTGGCCGGTCGGCCAAATATTTGGCCGATTAAACTTTTTAATGGCCAATGGACAGCCGGTGATCTCCTCAAATGGCCGGTGAGCCTCCTACACTCTTGTTTGGGTCGTATAAGTGGTTTGGGGCCCTCATTTCTCAAGACAGTGCAAGAACAGGCATTTTTGAAGCTTAACCGGTCTCCGTTTTGACCTCGGACCGCATATTCGGCATGCCATCCCTGAATATGTGCAAGGTGTATCCTTTTTGGTATCCTTTTGCCTCTTGCAAGATTCGAATCTTACTTGCATTGTTATGCACCTCGCCACGGTCTGGTGAGACCTTAAACCCGCCCGGTCTGGCGAGACCTTAAGTACGCCCGGTCTGGCGAGACCTTAAATACGCTCGGTTTAGGAGACCTTAAAACCTTCGAAGGTGCGAAACCTTTGGCGTCTGCATTGTCATGCATGATCCTCGTCACGCGTTGCTATACGCACCTTACATGCGTTGTTATGCATCTTCCTCATTTGCATTGTCATGCATCTCAAAAGCCGCGCATTGTCGCGCATTTCGAAATCATGTATTCTCATGCATTTAAAAAAAAACAAACAACAGCAAAATCATGCATTTTTTATGCATCTCAAGCCGCGCGTTGTCGCGCATTTCGAAATCATGCATTTTCATGCATTTCAAGCAACTTGCGTTGTCGCGCATTCCAGACAACATGCATTTCAAAAAAAAAGAAAAAAACATGCATCATTTGCATTTCGAAAGGAAAAACCAAAAACAACATGCATCATTTGCATTTCAAAAAAAAAAAACATGCATATGTCATGCATTGTAAATAGCATGCATTATCATGCATTTTCATGCATCTGTCATGCATTCACTGTATATAGTGCATATGTCATGCATTTCATCGTAAATATATGCATATGTCATGCACTGTAAATAGCATGCACTATCATGCATTTTCATTCATTTGTCATGCATCCATTGTATATAGTGCATATGTCATGCATCATTGTAAATAATGCATATGTCACGCATTTCATTATAAACTGCATATGTCATGCATTCACTGTAAATGTTGCACCCAACCATTGCATATTGTATATATTGCATTGTAGATTGCATGCATCCACTACATCACATCCATCTATGGCTTGCGCCTTTCCATGTTAAGCTTGGTTTGGTATATGTCCATACTTTTCGCGTTGAAGCACAGTTCTGCATGTGTGCGCGCCTATTCCACTGCTGATATTGTGGTTTGAGGGTTGCGGCACCTTTTCTGTGTTAGACGTGGCTTGTTTGTGTCCATGCTTTTCCTAAGCAAGATACGGTTTGGGCTGCAGGCCTTATCCATTGTAAATATTTCATTCCATTGCATATTTGTATATGTTACATTGTAGCTTGCATACATTTGCCGCATCACATCCAGCTATGGCTTGCGCCCTTCCATGTGTGTTCACAGTCAACTATTTGGCTGCATGCCATATCCATATGGACTTACATAACACATTTTTGTAAATATTGCATTGTAGCTTGCATGCATTCGTTGCATCACCCCCAACTATGGCTTGCGCCTTTCCATGTCGAGCTTGGTTTGGTATGTGCCTATACTTTTCACGTCAAAGCACAGTTATGATATTATGTGTACGCACCTATTCCACGCTGGTATGTTGGTTTGAGGGTGACGGCACCGTATCTGTGTTAGACGCGGCTTGTATGTGTCCATGCCTTTCCTAGGCAAGATTTGGTTTGGCTGCATGCCATATCCATTGTATTTATTACACTATAGTGTAATTTTTTGCATCCAGCATTAGGATCATTGGTCTTTCCTGAGCGGGTCATTTCCCCACTTATGTCATTCAACCCAATTACTTGTTCCTGTGCCCGTTTACATCACTCATAGTTCTGCATGTGTACGCGCCTATTCCACGCTGGTATGTTGGTTTGAGGGTTACGGCACCTTTTCTATGGTAGACGGACTTTGCATCTCCATCATCCTTTTGACATTTGTGTGGTTTTGAACTGCTCATGATTTGATCATGATTCAATTGCATTGCATTTTCATTTGCATTATTATACATAGTTTTGTATATATCGCATATCATTTTGCATGTTATGCATGTTGCTAACAATATTGTACCTGTTGAGTTTTCGTTCTCTTTCGGGCACAATATTGTATGTATGGCCCATTTGAAGCTGGTGCAACTAGACGAACCGCACAAGTATTGTATTCTCCGAGTGAGACATATCGAGAATTGCATAATTCTCTTATATCCTTTCTGCATTGTAGTGTAGTTGGATTTGTGTTTGCTAGCTTAAAACTGTCGCATGTTATGCTTCGTTACAGCTTTCTTTGCATAATCATAAGTTATGTTCGGCTTTTTGCATTGTCAGTTACATTTTGCCCCTGCCTTCAGGCGCATATCTTGTCTGTCTTGCATGTTTGTTTAAGTCTTCAGCCTTGTCAAAAATGGGTCATCTCTGGGCTTTGACAATCACTTCCGTCATTGCTATGACTTCTGAGTTCTGTCAAAGAGGGGCAACTGTAGACACCCCATTTTTGACTGTCCTCAAGACTTGGACGTCACTGCTTGAACACTCGCTGATCATCCATGTTTGTGTTCATCTTGAGTTCCCGGAGGTCTCGGCCACGCGCCCTGCCTCAGGATCTCTCGACTCAACTGTTTTATGTTTGGTTTTGCACCAAACACTTGTGTTTTGCTTTGGAGGGCAGGGAATGGCTTGTTGGCCATCCCCACACACCACCGACCATGGCTTGAGGCCACCGGCTGTGTTTTGTTGCCATCGGCCAAATGTTTGGCCGACCGACACTCTAGATGGTCGACCGGCCATATATTTTGGTCAAATTACATTTTTGGCTGGCCGACCACTGTTCATCTGCTTTTTTAGACAGTTTTATGCCAGCTGTGCTAGCTGGCATACACTTTGCTCCCCTCCATACACGTGTATGGAGGGATCTCCCTCTTGACTAGCTTGTTTGGAAAGCTTTACAAGAGGGATTGTCTATAAGAGGGAGCTTCTTCTCCCTCCATTAGGGTTACAAAATTTTTCAGAGCTTTGAGTTTTAGGGTTAGGGTTTGTTCATACTCTATCTCTATATCTCTCCCTCTCTTGAGTGTTGCGTGTGTGTTTAGTCTTAGTTTTGCACACAAACACCTACCATTACACTATACCTTAGTTACTGAGGCATAAGGGGCTTTTTCTTGGAGGTTTTGGACTGGTTTGAACCTTAGGAAGCTGCTGGTCTTCCATTTTTGAAGAGTGTCATCAACGGTAAGAACTTCACCCTTTATTCCCCATTTTTGCATAGCTTTTTTACCTTTCTTGAAACTGTTTTTAGACTTTTTGTATAACATATAAAAGTCTTGTTTTTGCCTGATCTAAATAGTTGTTTAAGAGTGTTTTGAGCTTCAGGGTTGTTTGACCCCTCTTAGGGCTTGCTTGGCCCCATTTTGTGCCATTTAGATAAGCTCCAAGACCACCTTGTTTGGGCCTCCTCACCACTAAAATCGTGAGGGATTTCAGTGGTGAGGATGGTGGTTTAAGGTCCTAAGAAGGAGAGGGCCACCCCCTCTCCTTGTTGTCTTCAATAATGGCCATTTAAGCCTCATTAGTGAGCACCTTGTTTAAGTGTATGTTGGCCATGCCTTAACTTTTTTTTTATGACTATCTTGCCATGATATAGCATTGTTGTGAGTTGGTTTAGGTACACCATGCTTGCTTAGCATACATGTCTTGCAATGCCATGAATTGCCTTAACATGCCTTGTGCTTTGAGCCTTGTTTCTAGCGTGTTTTTGGCTTAGCTTTGTGAAGCTTTTATGCTTGTTTTAGCATGCTAAAGGTCTATTTTTGCTCATTTGGATTGTCCATGCTTTGCTTTGTATAGCTACCATGTAACCTCTCTTGTATGCCTTAAGCATTGACCCCTCTAGCATGCCATCCTTCATCATTTCAGTGGTTTGGAACCACTTGTTATGTCATTTCAGTCCTCATGATATGCTCGTATGCTTGCATTTGATGCCCCTTTCATGCTTTAAAAGGTTGGTGTTTCTTGCTCCATGTTTGTGCCATTGTGTATGCCTCTAGGATTAGATCATTTAGATGCCATCTAAGTGGTTTTTGGGGCTTACTTTTGCATGATTTAGGACTGTTTTAGTTCATTTTGGTCATTTGCTTCATATGTCATATGGCCATGGTTTAAGTCCTTGGGCTTGGTGGCATGCCTAGCTTGCATTGTAGATTGGTTTGACACCTTCTCTAACATGACTTTCAGAGCTTATAATGCATACCATTTGTCCATGTTTGCATCCTTTTAAGTATGCTTGAGAGTTGTTTCTATATGCCTAAGTGTTGGTCTTTGTGTGCATGCATGTTTGCATGTCATTTTGCCTTCATTCTTGAGCATATTGGCCACTGTTTTGGGCTTGCTATAGAGATGCCCAAATTAGTTTAAGTCCATAGTTCGCATGTTGTTGCATGCTCACCTTGTGTGTTGTTGCATACTTGTGTGTTGTCACATGTTTAGGTTGTCTAACATGTTTGCTCCATGTGTTGTGGCATGATTGAATGAAGTCACATGCTTGCTTGCATGGTTGAACATCCCCATTGTATTTGGCATACTTATTGGTTAGCATGATCGTCACATGCCTTGTATGCTTGTTCGCATTGCTCATGTTGCATACTAGCTCATACGTCTTGGTTGCATTGCATTGACATGCATGCTTAGCCTCTTGAATTGAGTATGACAGAGGTTGAGCTCCTTGCTTGTTTATGTGCATTTCATTTGAAATCAAAGTGCATAACTTGGTTTCTTGGGCCATCACGCATCGAAATGCGCGATTGGTGGTCTGAGAATCGAGAACCATGGCCCTTTGAGTCATAAGCATGATAAGGGATGTGTTGGTGCACACATTTGCTTGGAATGCATTGCCATGCCTTGTTTTGCCCTCTGCTGCTGTCAAAACAGGATTCTGCAGGAAGATTTGGCCGACCGGCCATCTTTAGTGCCGACCGACCAACAATTGGTGGCCGATAGCTTAACCAGTGGCCGGTGATCATTTCCTTTGGCCGGTGACCATTTCCCTTGGCCGGTGGTATCCCACAGGGTTCATAGAGTGCACGTTGGGAATTTTGCAATGATCAGAGAAGGAAAACAGTGTGGACAGAGGCAAGTTGTGCATGGCAGTGGACTTCCGAGCGGAGCCGAGCACGCATTGCATTGGGCCCTCTCCCCGAGGCTGTTTACTGTTTTATTAGATTAGTTAATTTGCTTAACTAGTTTACTTGGTCTGTAATATTTAATTAGCTTGTAGGTTAGTTAAATCTGTATTATTCTTTCGGTCCCTCTGAGCGAGGGCAAATTTGTATTAAGTGTGGGTGCGTGTGTGCATGTCTTCCAACCCCCTACTTCTTTCTCCCTTTTACTTACCTGCTTTGATGGTTAGTACTAGGGCATATTTAATTTAGCATACCTTATGCTATGCATATGTAACGCACCGACCCTTTACACGTTATCGATATTGTCCGCTTTGGGTCATGCCCGCACAGATTTGTTGTTCCCAGTGGGTCACCCATCCTAGAACTACTCCTGCCTAAGCACGCTTAACTGGGGAGTTCTAATAGGGATTTCACCACTTGTGAAAAGGCCTCGATGCTATATAAGGGTCCAGGTTTTTACTTTTATAGCCCAGGAACTCCCCCTCCATTCCCGATGTGGGACACCAGGGCCTTACAAGCCACCCCCCATAAGGTTGCACGTCCCCGTGCAGTAGTCTGCCAGCTCGCAAGCCCGCCCACATGCACCGAGAGACGCCAGGGACCCACACTCGGTACTCTAGAGAGTCGGCTCTGATACCACTTGTAACGCACCGACCCTTTACACGTCATCGATATTGTCTGCTTTGGGTCATGCCCGCACGGATTTGTTGTTCCCAGTTGGTCACCCATCCTAGAACTACTCCAGCCTAAGCACGCTTAACTGGGGAGTTCTAATAGGGATTTTATCACTTGGGAAAAGGCCTCGATGCTATATAAGGGTCCAGGTTTTTACTTCTATAGCCCAGGAACTCCCCCTCCATTCCCGATGTGGGACACCGGGGCCTTACAGCATACGTGCATCATTCATCAGTATTGCATGCATCGGGCTCGGCGCATCATACCAACTGCATAGTATTTCAAATCTAACTTGAATATGTGCCTCAAACGGTTGCATTCCACATGCCATCCTAGGATTAGCCGAGCCTATCCTAATTGCATTCTGTATGCGTTGCATTAGGCACTTAACATGGACTTGGATCATACATTGATTGCTAACGAGTTCTTTGTTTTGGCTTGGAGTACACTGTAAGTATTTTATGCTTTAGCATCTCGCATGAGTGTGAATGTTAACATGATAGCATGCTTACCATGTGGCTATATGCTTATGTGATATAACTGCATGAATGCCTGTGGGTGAATGTTGGATTGTTTGAATTGGGATAATTCATCAAAATCCGTATTTTAGTCTACTCGCAAGTAGCAAAATTCAGACCATTTTCCAAACAAATGGAAATGCGATGCTTTGTTTTGACTTAGGCAATTTAGTGTATACTTGTTTTGCTGTACGCATCACATAGTAATTCTAGGCTAATAACCGGTATAAGAATGCATAATGTTTTCAAAACAGGATATCATGGTTAGTAGAGGCCGATCTTCGGATCGGGCGAGAGGGGGTGCTCATAGCTGACCTTCCCCAATCGTACCCAAGTTCTCGAGCCAAGGCAACTTTGGTGATGACGAACATGTGGCCTTAGGCAAAACGAGTCAGGGTTTCCTAAATTTCCCAAAATAAAAATTTTGGTGACGACTCTGTATCTGGCAAAGCAGTCCATGTTTGGCACTTCTTTCAAAAAATCTATTTTCAAAAATAATTTTTCGGATTTGGACTCTTCGGTTCAGATTAAGAACCGTGAAGATTTAAGAGTCCGACCTGTAATGAGCCCAAAACGAACAGAACGGGACTTATCCTCCTGGGGCATTCGGGGACGTCTACAATATGTCATGAATAAATAAGAGCCCTTTGGAATATGCACCTCGTGCTTGGGAAAATGAGAAGGTGTGGTGTATATGTTGGGGTTGAAGGTAGGTAGTAGTGTATAGATGAGGTTGAGATAGGAAGGTTGTGGAGCTTGGTCATGAGGTGGCAATGTGTTGGTGGTGGTCTTGGCTTTTTGGGGTAGAGCTATGATCTTATTATCAATAAGATCTTGAATCCCATGATGAAGTTGGAAAAAGCAATTAGTATCATGACCGTGTTATTGGTGAAAGGGATAGTACTTGGGGGGATCGTGGCTACGTGGGAGTGCATTAGGAAGGGGTTTGGGATCATGAAGCTTAAGGTGCCCCTTTTTCACCAGGATTTTCATGGCATGGGTTGGAGACATGTGGAGAAGGTGAAAATTTTGGTTTCGAGGTTGGGTTGAAGTGGTTATTTGTGGGTTAGAGTTGGCGAAGGGATTGGCAGTGGTGGTAGTGATTGTGTTGACTTCTGAAGGCATAGAATTGGCAACTGTGGTACTATTGAGAGTAACATTGGAACTACGATTGAACATCTTTCTCACGGGCTCATTTCCTTCAATAATGATCCCTTGTCTGATAGCATCCTCAATTTGAACCCCAATCTCATAAAGGCCCTTGAAGTTGAAAAGTTGAAGAACTATCATCTTCTGTAGCAATTCTCTATGCAGATTTCTGAGAACCATGCAGACTTGATCTTTTTCCAGAGGCTGTCTTGTCATCATGGCCGCCTTTTCCCTCCATTTGGTGATGAAGGCCACAAAACTCTCACTAGGCTCTTGTCGGGTTGCCTCCAGGTCTCGGGTAGTTACTTCAATCTGGGTGTTGTAAGAATATTGGATACTGAAAGCCTCAGCTAATTTCTCTCAATTCTACTTCATCGAGGTTTCTAACTTAGCATACTAGATTAAAGTTCTTTCGAATAGTGAAAGCTTTTGAGCTCAAGATAGGCCCATTAGCTTCAGAATGTCTGTGGAAAGGAGGATGCGAACCATAGGGTCACTAACCCCATCAAATCTTTCCATGTGCGGCATTTTGAACAACTCAGGTTACCTTACACAACCTCACAATTGTGTCTGTAAGCCCATCCTCAATGTTTGGAACGGAATTGCTTCTTTGTGATTTTTTGAACATTTTCTCCAACTTGGCTAATTTTAGCGTAATTGGGTCAACTTCATCAATATCTGTGGGGAGCAGTCCTCCCATTGGATGTGTATCTTCTTGCAAATTAGGTTCATGAGGTCCCTTAACTGGTGGAGGTGGAAAGCATATAGACGCCCCAGATAGGCGTTGTAATTTGGCGGGAGTCTCCTAGTGGGCGGCAACCTTGTTGGTAATAGGATCCATGCTTTGTTAATGGGCCAAAACCGCATTTGCTATATCTATCGGAGGTTGGTTCCTTATTGTTGGAGGTTGATCTATCACCATTAGAGGTGGGTCCATCATTACTGGAAGTGGGTCTGTGACTATTGGAGGTTAGTCTGCTACCATTGGAGGTTGGTCCATCACTACTAAAGGTGGATCCATCACAAATCTTAAAAATTCTACCTAGCAAGGTTTTGACAAAGTGGTTTTAACCTTTCTCCTTGTAACTGGCGGCAAAGAAAATAACATTGGCTGTCCCTGAACGAAATCTGAGGTTCTATTCAGTCTACCAGTGTGAGTCCACAAAACATGGGGGATATCAGACTATTCTCAAGCTGTGGTGCTATAACAACCTAGCAAAAACAAAACGGAACTCCCAATCAGAAATTCGACAGCACTTTGACTCAAGTTGATCAATATGCACATTGAACTCAGCCACTCAAAATGATACGCCTGACCCACTAATCAGATTTGAGAACCCCAGATCTTATACATTGCACATAACAGGAAAGAGGACAAACACACCTATGGAGGGTAAGGTTAGCATGTCCTAGCTTTGATATGATCTAGGGTTCAACCATTCACACAAGCAGCATCATACATCCTAGCATGGGGTAGTATCCTGTCCTAATTTTGGAAGTTGCTAGAGCTTGCTATATACACTAGGTTAGTCTGGTCAAAAGGGATACCTCAATAGGATACCGATATACCTATTCAATCCAGAGTATCAAGCGATACGTGGTGATCCTCATTCCAAGGCTTGTGCTCCCACCGTATTAGAGCCCATGTCCGCCTATCCGCCCAAAGGCAAATAGTCATCCAGGGTAACAAGTGACGAGCACGGGACTTAAGTGCACCATGCATGAAATGCAATGAACAGATAATTGAAAATAAAAACGTATCATGGAGTTCGAGTTAAGGTTTGAAAGTATCCCCAGCAGAGTTTCCAAAAACTATAAAATGCCCAGGGGGTACCCGCGCGCGTTGACAGTTCGGACCCTCGGTCTCTTTAATCTAATGTCACGATTGTAATGTGAAACATAGATGAGAGTTCGTATTTGGCAACTTTTAGAAAATCCATTTTATTGCAAAAACATTTGCCAGTAATAGACTGCGTGATCAGATCTCAGAGTTGCCACCTAATATTTATTTTGGGAGAATTAGGAAACCTGTAACTTGTGTGCTAAGGCTACTGTTCATCGTAAACAATCATGCTTGGCTCAGAACCTTGCGTATGAAGGGGGAAGGTCATTAATTGAGCACCCTCGTTCACCAGAATAAAAGATCAGCCTTTACTAACCATGATATGATTTTTATTAGCTTTATGTGTTCATATTCTAATTATTTAATAAATCCTAAAATTGCTATGTGAAGCAAATAAAATATAGACTGTGTCGTCCATTTTCGAAAACCTTGATTTCATTATCTTGAAAATATTTTGAATAGTGCAATCATGAAAATCAATTTTATTCCTAATTAAATAATAGAACCTTCACCCACTAGCATGCATAAAGTTATATCAAATAAGCACATAGCCACATTGTAGGATGCTAAACATAGTACAAAAACATATGCAAATGAGGTGCTAAAACATAAAATCTTACATATTTACCGACGTCCCCCGAGAAGGCACAAAAACAAAGTTAGTAAAATATGCATAGTTCTATATACAAGATCCTAATGTAATTCACACATGGAATGCAACTAGAGATCCGGCTTCTAGTATATGACATGTGAAAGAACTCAAATCATGAGGTAGCACACAAAATCACAAAATAAACGATTAAACCCACAAAATGCAATTTTAGCCGAATTTTAAAGCATAAACAAGGGATGCAAAGCATGGATATGATGACAAACATAATAATATGCATATTATAGCATATGGAAAGAATGTAAAAGAATGGGATAAAAAAGAAGTGGGATTGGGGAATTACTACATCCCTTTGAATATTACTAATCCGAATAAAGGAGAGGAATAAAATAATTACAACAAGTTAAATCCTCACAAACACTCTCTAATTAACATAAATAAACAAAACTAGGAGCTTTGAAGGGTCTCGGAGACCACCAAAGACTGTTTCGCGCAAATGCCAGGATTAAGCTACTAGAATATGGCTATAACATAATTAATGGACTAGTTTTGGTGTATTGAAGATGGAATTTCAGTGTGCATATTGAAGAAATAGAAGGTTTTGGCTTTAAGTTTCTAAATTCTCTCTTTCTCTCTCTATATCTCTCTTTTCGTTCAATGCAATTCTTCTCTCCCTTATTCTCTCTTCTCATCCTCTCTCTCTCTCTCTCTCTCTCTCCCTATATATATAGAATATGAATGTAATGCACAATCAAGGAGGTGGGAGACAAGGTGGGTGACAAGTTGATGGAGGGACAATAATGGTTTGACATGGTTGCCATCTTTTGGCAAGATGACAAACCCCCTTTTTACTAATGAGATCAAGGAAGGATCAAGGAGGATCATGCAGGGCTGAGGGAGGGTGCATCTAACATAAAAGATCTCCATTGGGCATGACCTGCACGGTTTGATTAAGAATTCTACCAAGACTGCCTGAACTTGGGAAAAGTAGCCAGCCGGCCACTTTTGTGGATGGCAGACTAGGTTTTGAACCCACCCGACCACTTTATGCTACACTTAGCCACTTTAATGGACGACTGGCCACAAAAGTGGATGACCGACCACTTTTCAAGACACTGTAGACGTGCCCGAACGTCCCGGCTCCGTGCGCGAAGGAGCAAAATCGTTTTGTTCATTAGCTACTACAGTTCGGACTCGTGTCACGGTTCTGAATCTAATCTCGCAAAGTGCAATGCAAGACCGATAAATCACCAAAGAGTCCAAATCCGGCAAATCATTTTGGAAAATCGATTTTAATAAAGAAGTGCCAAACAAGGATTGCTTTGTCAGATACAAAGTCACCACCTAAATGTTTTATTTTGGGGAAATTTAGGAAACCCTGACTCGTGCCTAAGGCCACGTGTCCGTCATCACCAAAGTTGCCTCGGCTCGGGAACTTGGGTACGAGAGGGGAAGGTCATGCAATGAGCACCCCCGCTCGCCCGATCGAAGGATCGGCCTTTACTAACATTATATTTTGTTTTTGAAAACACATGTGTTCTTATTCCGGTTTATTAGCTAACCTTACTACGTGATGCGCACAGCACACAAGTATAGACTAGATCGCCTAAATTGGAACAAAACATCTCATGTTTGTTTGTTTGAAAATGGTTTGAAGGTGCTAGTCGCAAGTAGGCTAAGACGTGGATTTTTCCACCCTCAAGTGGGCCTAGAAAACAAGATTTTGCCACTTCGCAAAGTGGGCTTAAAACTTGCATTTCGATGAATTGTTCTAATTCAAGCAATCCAACCTTCATCCACCGGCATTCATGCAGTTGAACATTTAAGCAGTTAGCCTCATGGAAAGCATGCTATCATAGCAGTCACTTACATACATGCAAGATGCTAAAGCATAAAAGCTTACCTTGTACTCCGAGCCAAAACAACAACTAGTTAGAAATCATGCATGATCCTAGTTTATGCTAAGATGGCTAATGCAACACATGCAAAATGCAACTAGAAATAGGCTCGGCTATTCTAAGATGGCATATGAGTTGCAACTTGATAACATGTATTTAAATCGGAATTGAAATACAATGCAGTTTGTATGATGCGCCGAGCTCGGTGCATGCAATACAAATGAATGGATGCAAACATGCAGGCATAAGGATGCTAATTGAAACATGACCTAGAACTAACCATCGCAAGCGGTTAAATAAAAGGGAGAAAGACGTGGGGTTGGAAGACATTCACACACTCACGCACACTTATTACAAAATTCGCCCTCTCGCCCGAGGGTCCGAATGATTACACTAAGCTAGCTGCGCTAAGCTATTCTAATTAATCTAATAATCTAATTAGACTAATTATTACATAATCAAATTGAATAACTAGCTAATACTAAGCTAATTATTACAACACGTTAACTAATTAACAAACTCGCTAGTTTGATTACAAATTCAAACGCTAACTATCAAATGAAGTTAATTACAAATTACAAAGCCTCAACTCAGTTCCAAGAGTTCAAAGATGCATGCTCAATCGCCTCGCTCGGAAATCCATTACCATGCCTCATGTTGCCTCTGTTTGCACACTTCTGTATTTTTGAAAATTGTGCCAACTTCCATAGTGCTTCTGACCTACCTTAGGAACCATCTGAGAGGTGGTCGGCCAAGAGGAATGGCCATCAGCCAAGTGATGATCGTCATCGACCAATTTTAAGGCTATCAGCCAATTATTGATAGCCGATCGGCACACTAAGTGGTCGATCGTCCACTTCTTCCTGCAAACTCTTCTTTTTGCTGCAACAGAGCACAAACAGAGGCATGAAAATGTATTTGCAAGAAAATGTGTGTGCTACTACACCCCTTATCATGTCTAAGGCTCAAAGGTGTGTAGTGCTCGGCTCTCAAGCCATCAATTACGCATTTCGATGCATGATGGCCAAAGAGACTGAGTTGCACAAATCAATATCACATGAATGCACAAAAACATATAAATGCCTTAAAATCTATCATGTTTGATCAAGAGTGTCGACGACCGAGGATTGAGGCACATTTCATCACTTCAAGTATGAAACGTCCCTCGTTCCTCGTGTTTTGCTTGACACCCAAACCAAACACAATGCAATGCAAGGTATGCCAAACACAATGCAAATAACAAGCATTCTAGCATGTTGGCATCGGGTGTGTGAGTCACGAACATGCTTGAGTTGGGTTGTTTCAGTTGATTTGGAGTCATTTCACATGCCATTTCAGTCCCTAATCCGTGCTTATATGCTTGCATTCATCATCTCTTTCATGCTTTGAAGGGTTGTTCTTTTGTGCCTCGGAAATGGTCATTGTGCATACCTATGTGTTTAGACATTAGACTGCCATATCAGTGGGTTTTGAGGGCCCTTTTTGCATGCTAAAACTCTGTTTTGTATTGAAAAATTCATGCCTTGTTTGCTTGGGGGAGGTGTTGAGTAATGCTCCCTTTTGTGGCCTTGAATGCCCTTGTTTTGGACTCGTTTCTTGGTATGTTTTGACCATGATCTATGTATGCTTTAGTCTTGTTTTGGAGTCCCTTGGGACTGTTTTAGGTCATTTTGGTCCTTTAAGCTTTGATTAACATAGTTTTGGTTTGACCCCCTTTATTGGCTTCAAGTGTTGGTCATTGTTGCATGCCTTGCTTGTATGTTTTGTTTGATTTGGCATCATTCTCTATTCATTTTCAGAGCTTAGCATGTTCATGTTACCTTGCATGAGTTGTATCACTTTGCATGGTATGTTGCATCACTTTGCATTATATATTGCATCCAGGCATTACATTTTGCTTGGTTTGGGGTGTCAAACCAAGTATGAGGATTAAGAAGTGTTCATACTCCAAGTGATGTAACACGTCTCAGCCCTCGGTAGCCAATGCCCTTGATCTCAATATGATAGGGTGTTGGCACTCATCTCTTTTGTTGCATTCATTCACATTGAATTGCAAACTTGGCCTCTTAGGCCATCATGCGTCGAAATGCATAATTGATGGCCCGGGGGTCGAGGGTCATGCTCCCTTGAGTCCCTTGCATGATAGGGAGTGTGTCCATGCTCACATTTGTTTGAAAATTCCATGCCTTACACTGCTTGCCCTCTGCTGCTGCCAGCTGCAGGTTTCAACAGGAAGAATTGGCCGGCCGGCAGTGTTAGGTGCCGACCGGCAAAACATGTTTGGCTGATAGCTTATTCAGTGGCCGGTGATTATCCCCTCTGGCCGGTGGTGTTCCTACTTAGTTGGTCCTACCTCCCAGCATCCAAAGAGCATACCCTTGGACTTTGGCAGTCCTCAGAGGAGCAAGGCAGTGTTAACAGAGGCAACAGTGCTATGGTAGCGAATTTCCGGGTGAGACGAGTCAAGCATGCATTATTCACGCATCCCGAGATGGGGCTGCGACCACCTTTCTTCTGCATTTAATTTGTTAATTAATTAGAAATTTTTGTAATTAATTATTTAGCTTGAGAGTTAATTAATTAGGTGGTTTGCAATATTTATTCGGACCCTCCGAGTGAGGGAAATTGTGTAATAAGTGTGCGTGAGTGTGTGTATGTCTCCCAATCCCACGTCTTTCTTCCCTTTTATTTACGAGCTTTTGATGGTTAGCCTAGGGCATGTTTCAATTAGCATACAGTATGATAGCCTGCGTGCATCCATACATTCGTCTTACATTCACCGGGCTCGGCGCATCATACTAACTGCATTTGTATTTCAATTCCAAAGTTGAATACATGTTAGTTGTAGCATCATCATATGTCATCTTAGAATAGATGAGCCAATTGTAGTTGCATCTTGTATGTGTTGCATTAGCCATCTTAACATGAGCTAGGATCATGCATTGATTACTAACTAGCTTTTGTTTCGGCTCGGAGTAGTAGGTAAGCATTTATGCTTTAGCATATCACATGCGTGTGAGTGTTGCCACAATAGCATGATTACCATGAGGCTAGCTGCTTATGTGATATAACTGCTTGAATGCCTGTGGATGGAGGTTGAATTAACTAAATTGGGATAATGCATTAAAACTGTGAGTTTTAAAGCCCACTAGATAGTGGCAAAACCATCTTTTCTAAAAGCCCACTTGAGGGTGGCAAAACCTGCATTTCAACCTGCATTTTAGCCTACTTGCGAGTAGCAAATCATTTTCAAAACAAGCATGAAATGTTTTGTTCCAATTTAGGCAATTTGGTCTATACTTGTTTGCTGTGCGTAGAACATAGTAATTCTAGGTTAATAACCGGAATAAGAACACATAACATTTTCAAAAACGGATATCACGGTTAGTAGAGGCCGATCTTCGGATCGGCCGAGAGGGGGTGCTCATAGCTGACCTTCGCCAATTGTACCCAAGCTCCCAAGCCGAGGCAACTTTGGTGATGACGGACACGTGGCCTTTGGCACCGAGTCAGGGTTTCTTAAATTCCCCCATAAAAAATATTTAGGCGGCGACTCTGTATCTGGCAAAGCAGTCCATGTTTGGCACTTCTTTTCAAAATCTGTTTCCTCAATACGATTTGCCAGATTTGGACTCTTTGGTTCAAGATTAAGAACCGTGACTATCTGAGAGTACTGAACTGTAGTGAGCCCAAAATGAACAGAATGGGACTCATCCTCCTGGGGCCTTCGGGGACGTCTACAGTTTCTGGCGACTCTGCTGGGGATTTAGAGAGCTTGACTCGAACTCGTGATATCCTGTTTTGATTTCATTTATGTGTCTCTTTGCATTGCATGTGCATTGGTGCGCCTAGGACACCGTGTATGCCATCTGCCATTCCTGAACGGTTTGCCGGAGGCTTGACTTTGTCAAAGCATGCCATAAGGCTGACCGGTTGTGGACTCTGACAGTATGGGAACACAACCCCGGTTTTACCGGGGCACCCTTTTCGACCATTCGACCTAGTGCATATCGAAATCCATAGTGACTATTCCAAACTAGGACAGGTTGCTTACCCAATGTTAGGTTGTTTGAAAACTGCTATGTGCATAGTGAAACCCTAGCTCCTGACAAAAATAGGACAGGGAAACCCTACCCCAACTTAGGGGTGTTTTGGCTCTCTTTTACTTGCTACGTGTTTTTAGAGTGTATCTATGCAGGGAACACACATATCAGTTCGCAAGTCTGAGTGTCAGGCATGCGGGCATCAGTGTTTTTGGGAATCAGTCATCTATAGGTATCAGATTCAGACTTAGGGGCAATGATTTGGAAACAGTGATCAGTGATTAAGGAACAATACATTCAGCTTATTGGCAGTTTGTTGTGATACCCAGCTGTGTGTTGTGTTTATTTTACGATGTTACGCTGTCCAATTGTCTGTTTATTTATACGCTTTGTTTATCTTTTTACTAGGTAGTTGAGCACAATTGCTTCTGACCCAGTAGATATTCTTCAAGCACTCTGGATTAGAGGTCGTCAACTTCATCGATCTGAGGATCTGGTAGACGGACAACCAGTGTACCACTCTCTACCCTCGGTTACTAGACAGAGCACAGCTTGGCAGAGGGTATCAGTTCAGCAGTCAGTACAGGGGGCTTTGTCTACCCCACCTGTGTACAGTAGGGATCAGGATTCTGCTTCTCCCACAGAAAGGGAACATATACCGATAATTCAGTCAAAGCAGAATAGTATGGCCAATTTAGAGGAGATGGTGCGCCAGCTCCAAGAGAGTATGAAAATGATGCAGCAGGATGCTGTCCGACAGGCAGAGTTCACCAAGCAGCAGGCCACGGTTATGAATGAACAAGCAGAGTTAATCGTGAGGTTACAGCAGCAAACCGGAGCATCTGCTTCGCAGCAAGTTCCTCTCCCGCCAGGAATTCCAACCCCCGGGGGAACAGCTAATGTTCAGAATGATGTGGACATTCCCACGGGACCACCTCTACCCCCGATCCTACCCCAAATCCAACCCCAGTTATCCAAAACACCCACCAACCTACCGGACTCTCCCTTTGAGTTCGAGACAGACCCCACAGCGTTATAGTTGAGCAAGCTCGAAAAGCTGTTCAAGAGATCCCAGGGAGTCAAGATCATCCCTGACATCGAAGATGGATATACTGACGCAGCTGTGACACTGCCTGACAGATTCAAAATGCCGCACATTGATTGATTTGATGGGTCCGGGGACCCCATGGTGCACCTGAGACTGTTTTCAGACATCTTAAGGCCAATGGGCCTCAGCAGACTTCAGAAGCTGTCTCTGTTCAGCCGAACCATGTCAGGTGTAGCGGTCATATGGTATGCCAAATTAGAAGATGATGTCAAGAGAAACTGGGACGAGATGGCCGAGGCCTTCATTACGCAATACTCATACAATACACAAATCGAGATTACAACCCGTGATCTCGAGACAACAAGGCAAGAGCCTAAAGAGAGTTTCTCAGAATTCGTGACCAGATGGAGGGCCAAGGCTTCAATGATGACCTTAAGGCCTACAGACAAAGACCAGATTCGGATGATTGTGCACAATCTTCAGCCGAAGTTGATACAAAAGATGATTGTACTCCCCTTCCCTACCTTTTCCGATCTACATGAAATGGGGGTGCAGATTGATGGTGCCTTAAAGCAAGGCGTAATTGATAATGACCGGGAGCAACCCCGAAGAACTTTCAACCGCAACACTAACGCAGGCCCGAGCAGTACTACAACTACAAGAACCTCCGAAGTGAGCGTGGTCACTACCAACCCCCCTCAAAGAACCGTGGCAGCTGCGCCATTCTCCGGCGCGTCCGGAAGCCATACCCAAACAGCCAAATACCTACCCAAAAACACAAGAACCTTCGCTCCACTGTATATGCCCTTATCCAAAGCTCTGGGGGTTTTAATCAGAAAAGGGCATTTGAAGCCCCTAAAACTGTAACGCTTACCAGAAAGACTTCCCCCTACCCACAACCTGGCCAAATATTGCGCATTTCACCAACAGCACGGTCATGACACTGATCTGTGCTTCCGATTACGTCATGAGATTCAAGATCTCATCGATAACGGGGTGATTCTGCCTCCCGAGAAACCCAATGTTACAACAAACCCTCTAGATAGGGGTTGTGTTGATACGGTCAGAACAGGAAAGATTTGAAGATCCCGCGAGAATCAGAAAGGCAAAGGCCCATGTGGGGACTGAAACTGCTGTGTGCCTAGGAACAGAGAATGCTGCGAGCATAGGGATGGAAGGTACCGCGAGTACGAGAACAGTCATACCAGAGCTGAGCAGGTGTCTGTCGGCTGCTGATGGAATGTGGTGGGAGGACGATGATCTATGTCTTGCCCACACAGACGAAGATTGGGGGACCAACCAACCCGATGACACCTGGTACCTTGGAGAAGTCGATCACATGACTAGGAGCGGATGGTATTTCAAGCCCCCGCACCTAGACCAGCCGGAGGCATCTGGGAAAGATAGGGAAGCTGAGAGACAGAAAGAGAAGCAAGTCAAACAAGAGGCTGTACTAAAGCAGTTAAAAAAGATACAAGCAGACATCTCCATCTGGGGACTGCTTATGGCATCACGAGTGCACAGACAGGCTGTCTTATCAGCCATGGATAAGGCAAAGCTTTCGATAGAAACTACGCCAGAATAGCTAGTAGGCTTAGTTTTTCCGGGAGGAGCTACCCCGATGTTGACCTTTTCTGACAAAGAACTGCCACCTGAGGGTGTGAACCACAACAAGCCACTTTACATCTCCGTGGAGTGCAGAAACAAATGGATACCTGTGGTGCTTGTCGACACAGGGTCCGCCATCAATGTATGTCCAGCAAGGACTGCCTATGCAATTGGCTTGAAGACTGCGGACTTTGTGCCAACAGCCTAGGTGATTCGGGCATATGATAACACAAGTAGAGAGGTCATGGGGATGGTGAAAATTCAGACTAAAGTTGGGCCAGGACAACATGAGATAGATTTCCATGTCTTAGAAGTGCCAGCAACTTTCAATCTACTCTTGGGACGACCGTGGCTGCATCAGGTGAATGTAGTATCATCCACCCTACATCAGTTGGTGAAATACCCCCATGAGAAGGGAGTAGCCATCTTTATTGGGAATTCATCAATCCATCCACCGCCAGAGGTGTCTACACCAGTCTTGGAAATTGAGCACGGTATGGAGGATGTGTTGTTATCCGGTTTCACCTTTGCTGAGGCTCGGGTCGTGCAAAACATCTTGGCTATTAATGAGGGAGTATATGTCAGTGCTCAATCAGTGTACCTTATGAACAAGCTTCAACACATCCCCGGGATGGGATTACGAAGGAGCGGCCAGAAGGGCGTCGCAGCATTGGCCGAAGTGCCACATAACCCTCATACCTTTGGCTTGGGTTATCTGCCCACCAAGGAGGATTGGGTAAGGAAAGGAAAGGAAATGGCTGGAAGAGCCAGAGCAAAACAGATGGGGAAGCCTTTTGAGTTGATGCACCGGCCCATCCAGGGTACCCTAAACAGACGCTTCGTCCGGGAGGGGGAAGATTTTCCATTCTGTGGTTTTTTAGAGCCGTGGCTGAACGCGGAGAGGAAGCGCGTACCGGGGTTCAAGATTTTCTTTGACCTACAATTATCTGGGGACGATGTTACCGGGGAGCAGACAGACCCGACAGTCGAGGCTGAGCATAGTGGGGAAATGGAGTCTGAGGACACCGAACTTGAAATGGGGGTAGCACTAGCATGTCTACTTTCAGATCCTCCAATCGAACAGAAGTGCTTGGGGGATAACTTCTCGATATGCGTGATCGGGAATGAAACAACTGCGGACCTACCATCAACTATTTTGGATGCATCCATCGCACCCTCTCTCGTTTGGCAATACGAAGAGGGATTTTTATCAAGCAGCGCCGGGTCAGGTAGTGAGCCGGAATCTGATTCCACCGAGTCTTGTGAGTCGGAATCAGGTTCGAACTCGACTGAGTCTGAGTCTGGTATTCTAGGGGGTGATAACCCGGATGCCACAGTCCTGTCCAGGTCGTCTTTTTCTTTCTCCTTTGAGTCTGTTATAACAGAAGAATCGGACGGTTTGGAAGTACCTAATGAGAATAATGCGGATGTGGTTTTCGAGTACTTTTCTATGCCTTTGATATATTGCTTAAATCAGGACTTTCAAAATTTTGACGAAAACGACGAGGAAGATATTCCTCCGGTTTTGCAACGATTAATTGATCAAGAGCAGGAAAGATTTGTTAAACCTTTAGTTGATGAAATCACTACTGTGAATATTGGTACTGAGAAGGACCCGCGGCTGGTCCAGATCAGGTCCACGTTGTCTTCGGAGGAACGTGAGAGCTTAGTCGCTTTATTAAAAGATTTCAAAGATTTTTCGCGTGGTCCTATGAAGACATGTCTGGAATCGATCTTGAGATTGTATAGCACCAGATCCCTCTTAACCCCGAGGCCCGACCTGTCAAACAGAAACTCAGAAGGATTCGTCCAGACTGGGCCATCAAGATTAAGGAAGAGGTCACCATGCAAATCGATGCATGCTTCCTGTTGGTATCCGAATACCCCACTTGGTTGACCAACATTGTTCCGGTGCCGAAGAGGGATGGCAAGATCTGAGTATGCGTGGACTTCAGGGATTTGAACAGGGCTAGTCCAAAGGATGACTTCCCCTTGCCACATATCGATGAGTTGGTGGATTTCACGGCAGGGCATGCTTTGCTTTCGTTTATGGATGACTTCTCAGGTTACAATCAGATAGTGATGGCACCCGAAGACCAAGAGAAGACTGCTTACACCACCCCGTAGGGGACATACTGCTACAGAGTGATGCCGTTTGGGTTGAAGAATGCTGGAGCTACATATCAACGGGCCACGACCACGATATTGCATGACATGATCCACAAAGAGGTGGAGGTGTACGTGGATGACATGATTGTCAAGTCCAAAGAAAGAGAAGGCCACTACACCGCCTTACAAAAGTTCTTCCAAAGGATCAGAGAATTCCGGCTGCGACTGAATCCTCAGAAGTGTACGTTTGGTGTTACGGCGGGAAAAATGCTAGGGTTTCTGATTACACAAAGCGGCATCGAAGTCGACCCTTCCAAAATCAAGGCCATCCTAGAAATGCCACCACCAAGGACTGAAAAGGAGGTGCGAGGGTTTCTGGGTAAAGTGCAATTCATAAGATGGTTTATCTCAAAATTAACCTTGACTTGTGAACCACTTTTTGGTCTTCTAAAGAAAGAAAAGAAATTCCAATGGGACGGTCGATGCCAAGCTGCTTTTGAACAGATCAAGGAATACTTATAGAACCTGTCTGTGTTGTCACCACCAGAGCCAGGGAGACCGTTGATATTGTATCTTTTAGTAGCTGAGACCACAATGGGCTTCATGCTCGCGCAAGAATCAAAGGACAAAGTGGAAAGAGCCATCTACTATCTGAGCAAGAAGATGCTAGAGTATGAGACTCGCTACACACCATTGGAGAAGGCTTGCTTAGCTTTGGTATGGGCTACCAGGAAGTTGCGGCACTACCTGTTAGCTCACTCCGTAATGTTGGTTTCACGACTCGATCCCATCAAATATCTTTTCAAGAAACTGGCACTTACGGGTAGGCTAGCTCGTTGGTTGCTGTTGCTTTCCGAATTCGATCTAAAATATGTGACGCGCAAGTCAGTCAAGGGAAGAGCAGTGGCAAAGTTCTTAGCCGATCATCCAGTGGAAGGGGGTGAAGCAGTTGAGTACTTATTCCCAGACGAGGCCATTTGGCACATCGAAGATGAAACTTGGACGATGTATTTTGACGGAGCGTCAAACCAGTATGGGTATGGGATAGGAGTGTTGTTGATAGCGCCCGACAACTCCCGTATGCCTCTAGCCTTCAAACTCCGGTTCAAAGTCTCGAACAACGAAGTAGAATATGAGGCATGCATTGTCGGTCTTGAAGCAGCCCTGGAACTAGGGGCAAGACAGTTGGACGTCATCGGGGACTCGAACCTTGTTGTGTCTCAAGCAAAAGGAGACTGGAAAGTCAAAGAAGAAAAGATGATGATGTATCACCGGACCTTGGATTTGTTAATTCCTCGGTTTGAGAAGTTAAATTTTGCTCATCTACTAAGAGAGAACAATAGGTTCGCAGATTCTTTAGCAACTCTATCTTTCACGATAGACATCCCGTCCGGAGTCCGGATGCGTCCCGTCATCATTGACCAGAAATTTGCACCAGCCTACGAGTCAATTGCTGCTATAGATGAGGTTCAAGATGAAAACCCTTGGTATTATGACATTTGGAATTTCTTGGAGAAGGAAGCATACCCGCCAGGGTAAATGCCAAGGATAAAAGGGCAATCAGAAGAATGGCCGTTCAGTTTATCATCTGCGGAGGTAAATTGTATAAGAGAAGTCATCTAGGAATGCATAAGTTGTGTGTAAAAGCTGAGGAATCAAAGCGCCTGATGGAGGCCATCCACGGAGGAGAATGTGGGGCACATATGAATGGGGTAATGCTAGCGTGGAAGATCCTCAGGCAGGGTTACTACTGGTCCACCATGGAGGAGGATTGTATCGGCTTTGTTCAGCGATGCCACAAATGCCAGATCCATGCAAATCGCATGAACATTCCACCGTCGAAGCTGTACAATATGACTTCGCCATGGCCATTTTCAGTTTGGGGAATCGATGTGATCGGGGCTGTTACTCCGAAGGGGTCGAATGGGCATGAGTTCATTCTGGTCGTGATAGATTACTTTACGAAGTGGGTCGAGGCCCAATCTTATGCGGTGTTGAAGGCTTCACATGTTGTGAAATTCATTAGAAACAACATCATCTGCCGCTATGGGGTCCCAAACGAGATTATTTCAGACAATGGTTCCCATTTCAAGAAGGAGGTGATTGATTTGTTAAAGAAATACAATGTGGCTTTTCATAAGTCATCCACATACCGGCCACAGACCAACAGAGCAGTTGAGGCCGCCAACAAGAACATCAAGCACATACTGCAGAAAATGGTGGAAACCTACCGGGATCGACCAGATAAGCTGCCGTTTGCTCGGGCTATCGGACTTCAATTAGAACTTCTACTGGGGCGACTCCATATTCATTGGTTTATGGGATGGAGGCCATTCTACCTATCGAAATTGAGGTTCCGTCTTTGCGAGTATTGGCTGAGTGTCAAATAGCCGAAGCAGATTGGCAGCAAAGCAGGTTCGAGGAACTCATGCTCTTTGATGAGAGAAGACTGAAAGCACTGTACCATGTTCAAGGTTATCAGCGCAGAATTGCCCAGGCTTTCAACAAGAAAGTGAAATCCAGGAATCTAAAGGAAAGAGATTTGGTGCTCAAGGACAACCGAGCTCCCATCCACGACCCAAGGGGCAAGTTCAAACCCAATTGGACTAGTCCCTACATCATTAAGTCTATCTGGTCAGGTGGAGCTGTGGTTCTGATGGATCTAGATGGCTTGGAGTTCTCACAACCGATCAATATGGACAAGTTGAAGAAATATTACCCTTGAAAGGCTCGCTAGGCCGAAAACCCGAAAGGGCGACCTAGGCAAAAGTTAGAGCATAGAAAATTTGAAATTACAAAAACCGAGCTCGCAAGGTTGAAAACCCGCAAAGGGCGGCCTTGGCAAAAATTAGAGCGTAAAAGGAGAGTGAAAATACTCGAGTGAACCTAAGCCTGAACTACGTAAGGCTTGATTCCCATCTTTGGGATACGTAGGCAGCTTCATCCTGAAGTTCAACCATAAACTCTTCCCCGATCAGCTTTGTCCATTTGATCATCTCGGTCATCTTTGTCTATTCAGCATTCAAGAGTTCGGTCATGATCTCTGGTACAGTGTTTTTCAGACTAGGGGCAACTTTCCAGTTGCTGGGATCCGGGGTTCTGTGCATCTCAGTGACAGATCTCAGGCGTGTCTAGTTCTGATCCATATCGAAAATAGTTTTGAAAAGTTTTGATAAAAGTTGACTTTGTTCAAATTAATCTTTTTCAACTAAGACCATCTCTAGACCAAAACGGGAAATTTTCAGTACCACAACCTTCAAAGTTCATTGATTGCAGTACAGAGTCCTCCTGCTCTTGCATAAAAATTGAAGTTGCTTTTTTATTGCATTCATAAGGAAAACGTGAAAGTACTAAATGAAGCAATAAATCCGGGGCATAGTCAAGTCAGGTGTTCCTACACCCCCTCTCAGAGCTGGTTGAAGCCTTTGATGCTAAAGTGGGCCTTTCCTGTGCCTCTTCATTGAGCCAATCCAAGCACTCATCAGACAAAGTGTGACTGAAAGTAGGAGCAGGGGCCAGGAGTTCTCTTGTCCTCCACGCTGTGGCCTACCGAACAAGCTGTGCACCTCGAAACGGAAAGGTAGCTGGATATTCTATCCCCTCTGCGGGGCAAATCTAGTTATGGCCGAACTGGCGTCGGAACCAGAATGGGAAATAGAACACACAGTGAGTAAAGCCAATCAATTGAATCCCAGTCTGCCAGGACATGCTGTAGCCCATTGCCGGTAGATTGAGCCAAGGGCACTGCCAAGCAATGAGGTCGGCAGATAAATTGCACATCCAGTCGAACAACCAACCCTCATCAAGGGCGTCAACCAGACGTTGCCTGAAGAAGTAGCCGCGAGCTGAATATGCTGGGCAACAGTCCACAACCGCCAACTTGTCCATCAACCACACCTGGGAAGGGATGGAAAATGAGAGAATAAAGAATAGAGAGAAGTACGATGAGAGAAAAGTGAGAAAAGGGATTTTATGAGAAAAATCGAGCTTGAGGGTCGAGTGATGTGAGCAATACATATGTAAGATTGGGTGGGAAACATTACCTGCAGCAGTAGAGGACTCCCCGCAAATCTGGTCGTCTCTCGATGATAAAAGGCGTCTAAGCCCATCAACGTCTCCGCCAGAGTCATGGCAATGCAGCTCTTGCCCTCTTTCAAGCCTAGGGCAACCTCGATCAATTGGACGCTAGATCCCCCGGAGCCTGAGGAAAACAGAAAATGAGATAGCATGCACAAACAGAGGGCATGTTGCCGGAAGCCTTGCCAATAATGGTCGCTGTGGTCGCCGGTATCCGAAAACCGATGAATCAAACTCGGAATATCTAGCATTCCGTCACAAATCAGAGATCGAGCGTCATACATAGTGAGTCCACACATTCGCCCTAAGGTCTGAACATGACCAAAGTTAAGCTGGGGTAAGATCTCCTCGTCACGCTCGGATTCCATTAAAGCTTGAAAATCTTCGAAGGTAGGGCATACCTCTTGCCTGCTAAAGCTAAAGACATGATTCACCGGGTTCCAAAACCTCGCTGCGGCATGAAGAAACAAAAAGTGCAGCGGAGTGTGACTCATAGTGAATAGTGCATTTATGCCGAAACCCCAGAAATTCAGCTTTTCCGAGCCATCCAAGTTGTTAATCCAGGACGAGAGATTCTGGGCAAGAAATCCCTCCATTTCGAGCAAATCAGTGTTGAATTAAGTAGAACTACGAAGCTGAGGCCTTTTGTAGGGGATAAGATTGAGTGGAGGACAGGTGTCAACATTCTGGTGATTCTTTCATTCATGGCCGGCCGGCCAAATATAGTACCGACCGGCCACCACTTTTGGCCGGTGACAAGTTATCATGGCCGAAGGCCTCCACCCCTGGCCGGTGGTCTTCCTCCTTGTTCTACGAACTGTTTATGCTGAGAATTTGAGGAATGCCACCACTTCCAAGGCCCTCTGATGATGGATTTTGCGGCGTCACGCCCATTTGCTTATCGAGTTGTTGTAAATTTGCTTATCGAGTTGTATTTGACTCTTTTCAAGTCTTTGTTGCTTGTCGAGTTGTACTCGCACTTGGCTAGCTTATCGAGTTTCCTTATTTTGCTTATCGAGTTGTAAGTCAGTTCACTACCTGATTATTACGATGCGAGTGCTCAATTTTCAAACCAAGTTCAATTTCATTCACATTGTTATATGATACCATGCGATGCGATGCATAAAAAGCACAAATGTAACATCATTTTGAACAAAATGGTTGTTTCATTTCCCTCATGTGTTTTGCAAAAAATACACATTTTGAAAAGGTAAAACCTACCTAAGGCAGTGCAATGTGTTTAAACTACTAGTAAAAAGGAAAGTAAAGAAAAAAGAAGAGCAGGGTAGCAAAGTATCGGAATTGATACTGGTAACCTCCCCTTGTGGTCAATGCACCTCCCGCGCCCTTGTTCGGGTCAACTATGTGGTTTGGCACCTTCATTACTCGAGACAGTGCAAGGAAGTACACTTTCGGAACATTAGTAGGCCTTCGAGTTGACCTCAAGCCGTGTCTTCTATGAGCGATGCTCGGTACGCGCAAGGAACGTCCCTTCCCGTATCCTTTTCGTATCTTGTCAATTCCACAAATCGCTTCAATTATACCATGTTACAATGCTTGGCATTTCAACATCATGAATAACTGGTCCTTACCATATTTCAAGTTTCTATACACATTGCATGCGTTGTCGCGTTATGCTTTACTTACATGTGTTCAAGTTTCTATAAACATTGCATGCGTAGACCGCATGCTTTACTTACATGTGTTCAATTTCAAGTTCCTTTCTATACACATTGCATGCGTAGACCGCATGCTTTACTTACATGTGTTCAAGTTCCTTTCTATATACATTGCATGCGTAGACCGCATGTTTTACTTACATGTGTTCCATTTCAAGTTTCTATACACATTGCATGCGTAGACCGCATGCTTTACTTACATGTGTTCAATTTCAAGTTTCTCTACACATTGTTTGCGTCGACCGCACGCTTTACTTACATGTGTTCAATTTCAAGTTTCTATACACATTGCTTGCGTAGACCGCATGCTTTGCTTACATGTGTTCAAATTTCTTCATACACATTGTGTACGTTGTCACGTGTTCTTTACTTACATGTTTTTGTGCCTTCACAGCATTGTTATGCGTCCCACTCAACTTGCGTTGTCACACACTTTCGATTACATGTTATGCATATTGCTAACGCTATCTGTACCTGTTAAGTTTTCTTTCTCTTTCAGACACGATATTGTATGTACGGTTCATTTCAAGCTGGTGCAACCAGATGAACTGCGCAAGTATTGTATTCTCCGAGTGAGACGTATCGAGAATTACATAATTCTCTTACATCCTTCCTGCATTATAGTGTAGTTGGATTTGCGTTCGCTACCTTAAAACTGTCGCATGTTATGCTTCGTTACAGCTTTCTTTGCATGATCATAAGTTATGCTCGGCTCCTTGCATTGTCAGTTGCATTTTGCCCCTGCCTTCGGGCGCATATCTTTGTTTGTAGCTTGTATGCTTGTCTAAGTCTTCAGCCCATTAAATTAATTAAATGCCACATTAAATTCTCATGTAGCCACGCAATTAATAAAGTCCAAAAATAAAATAAGGTAATAATAACAATAATAAATAACAACTTAAGAAAATTAGGGTCGCTACAAGTCTTCATTGGCTTGAGAGACAACCAAGTTTGAATCTCCAATCACATCTAACCTTATTACCCTTAGTTCTAGGGCTGCTTCTTGTTCGACAATGCACGCCTCACACTCTGCTTGGTTGTTGGATACCCTTCAAATGCTGAAGGGATGCAAGATGGCACTATAAGCAATACACCTATCCCATAGCCATATTGATTGGATGCTCAACCAAAGCACAACTTCCAAGTGTTTTCTTCTATCTACATAACCTCCTCATCTGGGAATAAATATTCCATATTTTATTCTTCTTCAATCGGATGATCAACCAAAAATTCTGCTATAGCACTTCCTTCAATAGATTTTCTAGCGACATACTTGAGGTCAAATTTAGAAAGTAAAAGCAACCAACGAGCTAGCCTACCAATAAGCACTAATTTCTTAAAGAGATATTTGATGGGGTCTAATCTTGAAACCAAAATTTCCAAGTGAGCTAATGATGTAGGCCGAAGGGTACCACATTGAGGCTGCTTAATTACATTTATAGTCTTTGAGTTTTGTTTATTTGGTGGAGACGATGTGTTTTGTGCACTTGTATAGATTTGGCAGGCAACACGTAAATTCAAGCAAAAAGTGACACAAAAGCAGATTCTCTGTGCGAGTAGTGAAAATTCCTGGACTGCCGCCTCACCTCACGTGAGGCCAGGCTCCATCGCACGTGGGGCCCACCACCGCTCAATTGAAAAGTAGGGGCACTCGAGTGGCTCACCTAGGGTTACGTGTGCAAAAATTTGATGGGTTGTTTCAACGTGATAATTTTCTTGATCAATGCTTTGGACTTACAATTGGGAAGTATTATTTAGTTCAAACTGTGACATAATTGATATTCAAATTGAAACCTTATTTATGTAACTAGTGGTGAATTCATTATCCCAGGTTTTTTCCAAAATCAGTAACTTTATCTTTACTTATAATTGTCAGTTTATTTTGTTTAATTTTATTATCGTTAGGTTATAAACAACCATCTCTTTCATCAAAATTAATTTAGGAATTTAACACCTAAATTAGTTTAATTTACTGTTTGTCCCTATGGATCGAGACCTGGACTTATAATTATTCTAAGGAATTTGGTACAATTTAGTGTTTTTTTTTTTGGTGTGTAAAATAACCCATCAAATTTTAACTTTTGGCGAGATTAATTAAATTAAAGTTATATTCTTATTTTAATTTTTAGTTTAGGATTTTATGCTTTCATGTTGCTAAGTGGGTAAAGTTTTTGCAAGTGGAGCTATCACCAAAGTGTTAACGGAGCACAACTGAGCTTTAAAAACAAACCGCAACACTAAAGTGTGTAAAAAAAGGAAAAAAAAAAAAAAACAAATACTCACAAGCAAAGCACCAAAGTGCTAAACATAGAGAGCTCAAGTGGAGATTGGAGACAACGATTTACACGTCAAGCAGCCGCAAGATGAGTAAAGCATTTTAGTTAAATCATTGTGAGTATTTTCCCCTTTGGTATTTTGCTTCCATAACTTAGTGCACAAGAGTCGAAACTTAGTGTGTTTGTGTGAGTGGTGTATGCACTGGTGCCATTCTTGTCACCCTGAATTGTGAAATTTACACCTTGAACTAGAAAGGACTCTTAGGAACCTTAGAGCCTCTTCCCCGTGTTTCTAGACTTGAATATCCATATCCATACTTCGAACCATTAGAGATGGTGAACCCAAAAGTCCCAAATGGGCCCAGCTGGACCCTTAAGGATTACTTCACATCCACTGCATATACATTACCATCATGCACTCAGTTACCCGACACCACCATTGCTGATTATGAGATTAAGTCCAGCACTATCCAAATGCTCCCATCATTCCATGGACTAGCTCATAATAACCCTTACAAACATTTGCATAAATTTCAAGAAATTTGCTCCACAGTGAGGATCCAAAATTTCACCAATGACGATTTAATGTTACAACTATTCCCATTTTTACTGGAGGATGAAGCCAAACATTGGTTGAACTCTTACCTGCTAATTTTGTCATAACATGGGACCAATTACGATAGAAGTTTTTGAAGAAGTACTTTCCCATTGGTAAGACCAACCAACCCAGGCGAGCCATCACCAGTTTTGCTCAAATTGATGGCGAGCAATTTCATGAAACATGGGAAAGACTTTGTGACCTTCTCCAACAATGCCTCCACTGCCAAGTGCCTGATTAGCAACTTGTTTAGACCTTTTACTATGGCTTAACTGAGCAACACCGCCGAATGGTGGATTCTTCTTTTGGTAGGATATTCATGTCGAAAAATGACGCCGAGGCATGGTAATTATTTGAGAACCTAAGTGATAATTCCCTTCACCATGCCTTCGCAGTCCGGCAAGTTCGGCAACCTGTAGTTGGAGCCTCGAAAAGAGGGGGCATTTATGAGGTAGGGCCAAACCTCGAGTTAGCCTAACAAGTATAGGCATTGTCCCGGAAAATTGACCAATTATTAGCTTCGGGACATGCCCCTACACAGCAAGTTCAGCCTTAATTTCATGAGACATGTGCCATTTGTGCGAGTCCTACTTATGACTTGAGTGAGTGCCCTTCGGCATCACCATTTCCGAAATTAGTCCAAGAGCATATAAATGCGACTTAAGGATTCTCCAAACCGAGTAACGACCCATATTCCAACACATATAATCAGGGATAGAGAAATCACCCTAATTTTTCATGGAGATCTCCTTCACAAGGCACTTCTTACAATCCTCCACCACCAAGGTAGAATTTTAATAATTTTGCCAACCAATCTTCTTACCGACCAACACAACCTAACTAGTAACCACAACCCCCGCTTATTCCTCAATGCAACTCGGCCTTTGAGGCTCAAGTGTTGGAGGTTATCTCAAAACTTAAGGGGCTAGCACTAGTAGTTGACTCCTATACTCACTTCATTGGCAAGCTAGAGGCCCAATTAGGTCAATTGGCTAATAACATGAATAGAAGAGAGGAGGAAAAATTACTGAGTCAGACTGTGGCTAACCCTAAGGGTCAATATGGGCAGAGAGGTTGAGTGGGAATGGAAAGCACCATGAACAGGTGCAAGTGGTGATTACTTTGAGGAGTGGAAGGGAGTTAGAGCCTCGGCCAGTTGCGTCTGATGTAACAAGGGCTAAGAAGGGTGACCTCGGTGGTAAACCAAACGAGAGCAAGGGTGAGGGAGAAACACATAAGGGAGATGACTTAGTCCCTAGTACATCACATGAGTCTAAGGCACCATATGTGCCTAAGGCACCCTTTCCCTAATGCCTTGATACATTGTCCCCTTTTATCAAGAAGGCGACATCCATGGAAGCAATGATGGAGGTTTTTAAACAAGTTAAAATCAACCTCCCCCTGTTGGAGGCGATTAAGCAAGTACCCTCCTATGCCAAAATTTTGAAGGACCTTTGTCTGAAAAAGTGTAAATCTGGGACACACGTGTCCCAAAACGTCATATCCACAGAGCAAGTAAGCTCTATCTTATTGAGTGACACACCCCCTAAGCTTAAAGACTCGGGTGCCCCAACCATTGCATGCATTATAGGGGACCATTTTCATTGATGGGGCCTTGTTAGATTTAGGGGCTAGTGTTAATTTATTGTCGTACTCTATGTATGAGGAATTCGAGCTTGGCGAGTTGAAGCCCACTACTGTCACACTCCAGTTGGCTAACCGGTCCCTCAAAGTGCCACGTGGCATGATTGAGGATATGCTAGTAAAGGTCGATATGTTTTATTTTCCTATTGATTTTTTGGTTTTAGATATGGAACTGGTAGCCAGCTCTTGGAAACAAATCCCGGTGATCCTAGGTAGACTTTTTTTAGCTATGGTTAATACATGTATTAATTGTCGTACCGGGGTTATGGATGTTTCATTTGGAAATATGCAAGTGAAACTCAATGTTTGCCAAGCATCCCAACAACCCCATGAAAGAGTGGAGTGCTTATTTGTGGATGTTATGGCTGAGATAGTAGAGGAGGCTTTACCCTCCTCTCTTGTAGAGGACCCTTTAGAGGCTTGTTTAGCTCATTTTGGGTTTGAGGATTTTGACATTGACAGGTCAGTTGAGGAAATGAATGTTTTATGTGATTCTTCTCTGTAGCTCGGCTTTTTGCGCTCCCTTTCGGAAGAATGAATAGCCCTTACAGTTCGGACTCCACTTGTGTTGGTCCTGAATCTGATTTCACAAGTGCAATGTGAAACAGTGGAAACACAAAAAGAGTCCAAATCCAGCAATTTCTTTTGGAAAATCGATGTTTGAATCAAATGCCAAAAATGAACTACTTTTCCAGATTTCAGAGTCGCCACCTAAATATTTATTTTGAAAAATTTAGGAAACCCGTGACTCGTGCCAAAGGCCATTAGTTCGTTGTCACCAAAGTGTCTTGGTTCGGGAACTTAGGTATGAGAGAGGAATGCCAATAATTGAACACCCCACTCACCCGATCAAAGATTGGCCTCTACTAATCATTATGTGGTTTTTATGTACAATATATGCTCTTGTTCTATATGTAACATACAAGTACAGACTAATTTCATGAAAAGTTAGAACGTTTTATTTCATGTTTGTTTTGACAAAAAAGTGTTTTGAATATGTATCACTTAAAATAGTGATCTCATATATACATGAATCAAAGTATCCCAATTCAAGTGATTAGCCTTCATCCACAGACATTCAAACAGGCATATCAAATAAGCAGTTAGCCTCATGGTAGTATGTTTAATATGACAACATTTATACTTATGCAATATGCTAAAGCAAAAATGCTTACCTTAATGTCCGAAGGTGAGTCCAAAAAAAAAAAAGTGAATAGTTAGAAAAAAAATGCATGATCCTAATTTAATGACTAATGCAACACATGCAATGTGCAATTAAGGTTCGGCTACTAGTATGACACGTGAGTCAATTCAAGGCATGTGATATGCAAGTAAGGAGTTTGAATTTGACATTTGAAAAATATGATGAGCTGAACTTTTATGCACGCAAACGAATGGATGCAAATCATGGAAAATGCTAATTAAACATGATGTCCCTAATCTAACCATCATAAGCAGTGAAATAAAAGGGAGAAAGAATGGGGGTTGGAAGACATACAACTTATTACATATTTGTCCTCACAAAGGAGGGTCCGAATGTCCAAGTATCCGAACAAATAAATATTACAAAGCCGAATGAATAAAAAAAATGAAAGGGGCTGCCTAATTTATTACAATAATAATATGTAATGATTGCTTAATGCTCCTCAGGAATTATTCTGTCTACCTTGCTGGGATTTATTCTATCTTCTTTGAAAAGAAGCTCTGTCTCGTGTCAAACGGCCTTCGGCCCATTCATTCGTGTCGAATGACCTTTGGCCCATTCATTCATGTCAAACGGCCTTCTGCCCATTCCTTCATGTCAAACGGCCTTCGGCACAATCATTCGTGTTAAATGGCCTTTGGCACATTTATTCATTCACGTCAAATGGCCTTCGGCTCAATCTTTCATATCAAACGGCCTTCGGCCCAATCATTCATGTCAAACGGCCATCGGCCCAATCAATTGTACCCAACGGCCTTTGGCCCAACCATATGGCATAACAAACATTTGTCCACAATTCAAATTAACAACTTATATGACTTATATGGGAATAAGCAATTGGACGAATAACATATTTCAAAATATCTTTACTAAGATATTACTCGCAGTGTTCTGCTGGCGGATTTTCCCTGGAGCTCGACCCTACACATTTCATGAACACAATGGGTCACAAACAATTCAATCCGTTCTTAATTCATACATCCCTCTTAGGCTTCTTTCTTATCCTTTTAACTCATTCATGATGCTCAATGCATGCCTAAGAGTGTTTAGAAATGAAAGAGAACGGAAAATGAAACACATAACACCTTTACAAAATTTCTGAAACAGGGGTCCCCGCTCAAGCGTGGGTTCCGCCGCTCGAGCGGACCCTCATGGTCTGCAAAAGTACTGGCTGCCTCATTTTTACGCTTGAGCGTGAATTCGAATGCTCGAGCTGAAGGTCACACCGAATGGCTCCCCGCTCGAGTGGACATCAATGTCTGCAAAAAGTTCTGCGAGCTCACATTTCATGCTCGAGCGGCGCTTTCCCCGCTCGAGCGGACATGCCAAATTCTAGGTTTTCCAGAACTGTTCTTGAAGTTCAATTTTGATGTTCAAAGGTTCCAAAATCATGATTTCGGTTCAAAAGCATGTAAACACATTATATTACATGAGAATATAAGAGTATGGCACCAAATTGTTCAAAATCATCATCTAATTCTCAAATAACCCTTATTTCTTTTGTATGATCAAAACCCATGCATTCAAACTTCATATAAGCTCCATATCTCCAATAATCAAACAAGCATGTCAATTTTTGACTTCATTTCTATTTCAAATCTTACAAATGACACTTATTATTATGAAACCCACGAAAATTATGAATGCATGTGAAGATTGGTGCCCAATTCTCCATGTTCAACATTATTCATGCTAGCTTATGCAATTTCATGGCAATTCATGGTGATTTATAGTAATTCCATGCATGCATGTGCATTCTAACCTCATATTCATCTCAATTTTTGCCATGAGCTACCATACCACTTGAATTCACAAAATTACATACTCAATTCATAAATTAAGAGTTGATTACTCTAACTTACCATTTAATCTTCAATTCACAAAATCACAACTCAAACTCATGAATTAAGGGTTGATTACTCACCTAGGAGCTTCAAACATCCAAGTTCTTTGAGTTCAACTTCCAATTCTTAAGCCTTGAGCCAAAATTGCATAATTCTCCCTTTTTCTCTCTCTAGAGCCGACTCTCTCCCTCTCTAGAGTGTAAAATCTGATTTTGAGCTCAAAACTAAAGGGATGTGGGTGTATAATGGCCCTTTTATAGCCTTTCTTAATCAAATTCTATTAACACTAATTAATTGAGCACTATTTCATCAATTTAATCTATTTAATTTGCTCCGAATCAATTTTCAATTAAATTTCACCGTAGGCTCTAAAAATTACGCTAATCACAATGGCGTAATCAATTTCGATTTCCGTGGCCGATAAGGCCTTCAATTTAAATTCTAAAGCAGACAATCAAACAGATTTTCCTACGGTGAACAGATAGAAATTCAAAACCACATATATTTATATAAATGGCACTCAAAATCATATCAAACACATAATCACATTCGTAATTAAGATTAATTAGCATAATATGGAGCAGGGCTATCACAGTCTTCCCCCCTTTAGGAAGTTTGGTCCTCCAAACTTATTTTACCTTCGTTGGGAAACAAATGTGGATATCGTAGTCACATTTCATCCACTTTTTCCCATGTGACATCCGTCCCGTAGTGTTCTTTCCATTCCACTTTCACCATTGGGATGAACTTGCCTCTCAATTGTTTCACTTGCCCGTCAATGATTCGTTTTGGCCATTCGGCGTAGTCCATATTTTCATCAAGAGCTACCGAATGATAATCAATCACATGAAACGGATCTCGAAGATAACCCCTCAACATTGATACATGAAACACATTATGGATTTGTTCAAATCCCGGTGGCAAAGCGACTCGATAAGCAACTGGACTAAGCCTTTCCAAAATTTGAAACGGTCCACTGTAACGGGGCGACAACTTACCCTTCTTTCCAAACCTGACTTGGCCTTTCATCGGAGTCACACGGATAAATACATGGTCACCAACCTCATACTCGAGAGGTCTTCTTCGAACATCAGCATAATTCTTTTGTCGGTCCTGAGCTATTTTGAGCCTTTGCTGAATGGTTTTGATCTTCTCAGAAGTGTCTTGCACAATTGCAGGCCCAAGAAGAGCTCTATTCCCGACTTCTGTCCAACAAATTGGTGATCTACACCTTCTACCATACAAAGCCTCGTATGGTGCCATACCAATGCTGGAGTGGAAGCTGTTATTGTATGCAAACTCTGCGAGTGGCAAATAATCTTCCCAACTCCCTCGAAAATCTAAAGCACACATTCTGAGCATGTCTTCTAAGGTCTGTATAGTCCGTTCTGATTGCCCATCTGTCTGTGGATGGAATACAGTACTAAACCTCAGTTCTATCCCCATAGCTTTCTGCAAACTCTTCCACAATCTAGATACAAATTTCGGATCTCTATCCGACACGATAGACATCGGAACTCTGTGTAAATGGACAATCTCATCAACATATATTGTAGCCAATATATACGCATCAAATGTAGTTCTAACGGGCAGAAAATGCACAGATTTAGTCAGTCTATCAACTACAACGCAAATAGAATCCATACCTCGAGGTGTTCGAGGTAGACCAACAACAAAATCCATAGTCACATGCTCCCACTTCCATTCAGG